>OLKM01004364.1:0-22949 GCA_900291075.1 Melanogrammus aeglefinus | reverse complement strand
TGAGACGCCCACAGAGGAAGGACTAGGGTCAGTTACCTGTGAAGTATCGAGGATGGGTTTGTTCTGAAGTTTGAGCTCCTTTTTCCTTGTTATCTTTTGTTTGGTTATGTGATTTGTTCAAATACGAAAAATCTTAAAGAATTGAATGGCATGTGTACATCTGTTACTTGTTCTATCTGAGTTACATTGTATGGAAAAAAACAACATTCACTTGATTTAGCAACTGGAGAAGTCTATGGATGTGCAGCGTTGTGAAGGGGACTAGGTGTACACTAGAGTGTGGCATAATATTCTTATTATGTAGACCCGCTACCATAAACCTTTCCCTCCTAAATAGGCCGTCACCCATCGCACACCGAAATTGGCGCAAGGCTCGGCATCAATGGACTGCATTGCAACGTGTACTTGGCGAGATGGGGAGAGGAGCGGGCGGACAAAACAAGTTGCGGGAACTAAGAAAGTTCGCTTAATGTGGAGTTTTCCCATCTTCTCTTGAAGTAAGGCGGAGTCTCATCCTTCAATCGAAAGCTATCTGGTTCAGCGCGGGCGCACATACACGGCTAGATCAACCACACTCGATTCATCTCCTGTTCTTTTAGGTTCTCTTCCACCAATGACACGGGTCAAATCTACATGCTACAGCTACCTTGTCTACCTTTACACTGAGCCAGGGATACGAAAGTCAGACCGACGCGCACCAATCCGACTGATAGTCGGTGGTTAGGGGACTTAAATCCTCTGACTTCCAGCAATTCAGGGAAGAGTGATTTACCCTTACTAAGCGGACGTAGGTCCTGTCCGCTACATTAGTATCAAGAAAAGAAAGACCCACCGGTGGGGGGAGATCTTATGTTTTATTGATGTTTTTGTTAAAATGCACACGTGCATTTTAATGTGTAGACAAAATATCACCGCAGCGCTTTACGGGCCGATCACCGGACCACATCTTCCCAACGTGGCGTGACGTAAACAGCGCGTTTCTAGCCTGCTCGGACCTACCCCGTGGGTTTAGTTCTCTGGCGATATCCGTAGAGGCTCCCACGCGCTCTCTCTGCTGCCGTTGCTCCAGTGCAACACACACACACACCGAACACACACACACACACACACACACACACACACACACACACACACACACACACACACACCACACACACACACACACACACACACACACACACCCACACACACACACACACACACACACACACCACACACACACACACCACACACACACACACACACACACACACACATTTCCACCAGCTCAATGAACAACTGTTGCGCGGACTCTGGAGAAGTCAAGGTAGACACTCGCCTCTGATAGATTGAAGTCTTTGGAGACACTCTTCATGCGCACACTCACACAAACAGGCAGACAGACACACACACACACACACCACTCCATCGCTCTCAACGCCCAATCGGTGATCCGGTAAATAGAAGAATAGTAACGCACAGTGCACTTTTGATGAGTAAACTTTAATCTGATTACTGGTTTGGAAATAGTATGCGTTAGGATTAGCTCGCTACTGGAAAAAAGTGGTCCGAGGCCAGTAATGCGTTACTAAGTAACGCGTTACTGCCATCACTGGCCATTGCAGATAAGTAACCCCTTGTCCACTGCTCTGCTCTCTGCCTGTAGGGGGCTCCATGGATAGTCTCAATGATGAATTCATCACTTATTCTGAAGCCAGACTAGCGCCATGGTTCAATGAATACAATTGCACAAGGGACAACCTCAGAAAGGAGGGATCTTCCCTCTCTGCAAGCAAATTTTTAGAATTCTTCTAGAATACACCAAATCAAATACATTTGAAAGGAATTGATGCTCCCAACATCTCTTCAGCTTGGACCTCCTACAAGCAAGGAGCCCAGCACTTTCTGCAGCCCAGAACAATCTCCCTGAATGAAAAAGTTGGTCCTGCTATGCCCATTATCATGAACTTGTCACGGTCTACTTTCCAAATAATTGTAAGTCTGCTGTGACTAGAGGTAATAATCATATCCTTACCCATGGAAAGGCAATGCGAAGCTCCCGGGTGCTGCCTGACCTCACAAAGGCACGTTTGAACAAAATTGACCAGAGAATTCTTTCTTATCGTCTACTAAAGTTGGCATCAAATCCTCGGCTCTTCTCTTGTTTAGATCTTCTCTCACCAATAGAATGCATTTTTTTTCTCTGTGAAGACTCATTTAGGAAAAAGGCACCTAAGCTTGGACTACCCAAAAGGTTGGCGCTTGGTCGACTTGCTCCTTGAAAATCTATGACACAGCTTACACAATTATTACACTCAAATCGACATTCCACATTTTGCTCAATCCACTCCTTCCCAGATCCAGAAGTTTGATTATTGCCTGACTGCAATTAAGTAGATGGATGTCTCAAAATGACTTGCAGACTAGCACAGGGGCGTTAGGCAACAACAAACAATTATTTGGAGAGGTCACAGTGTTTTTTGAGGGCTATTGCCATCTCCCAAGTTCCTGTATCAAAATTATTTAGTGACTTTTTCAACCCTATGCTTTCTTTTTGACCAATCATGCAAAAAGATTAAACAATAAACTGCATTCATTCATCTTATTAACTTTGCTTAAATCAGACCATTTTTTATCCGCAGTGGATGCAGGACCCACTCGTTTTCCTCTCCCTACCTCTACTGGATTCCAATTACTGCCAAGTCAGATTTTAACATTGTCCACCTTTCCTAATCTGGTGGAACAGTCTGCCACCTGTATCAGGGAATCTCAAATTAAAACCTACCTCTCTCGTCTGTCATTTGGCTCAGAAGAGTGTCCCTCAGCTTTCATTATAGCTAAAGTGACCCGCACCTGCCTACCCTTACTGCCGATAGGTACTAGATTAGATTAAGTACTAGGCTACGTGTTCATTGTCCACCCTGCCCCCTGTAATCATAATGCTGTCCGTTTTAGTGTCTTGCTGTGATCGGGACTTGACGTCTACCAACCTCTGACGGCTAGCTTGCTCACCAGCATTTACAATGCTAATTTACTGTTACTGATAACAATTATTTTGAATGTTTGCTTGTAATCCTACAATATATGTTAATGATGGCAGCCATTGAACTCCAATCCATCACTGGAAGGAGGGATCGCTCCCTCTGCGTTCCTTTAAAGTATTTCTAGAGAGACTCGTTTCTTGCCCTGTCAGGGGCTAGATTTAGGGGGGCGGGGGGCATGAATATATGGCCTGTTACTTTAGACTGCAACTAAAATGGGCTTGACTTGTCTTTTTCCACAGTAACAAGAAGCACCACAACCTATAACTCATGGCTGACACTGGACGAAATTATTTTCCCCAGATACCACCAGACCTGAAAATGTTGACCATGAGTTTCCGCGCATGATCTTTTGGATGTCCATGTTGAGGCTGCTCTGCCACGCCCTCTTCTGTGCCCTCTGCTCATTGATGTCTGAGCAGCTGGATCGCTGGCACTGAAACAACTGGAAGTGCAGCTGCAGGGACATACACCTGTAGAAACACAAAGACGCACTGATCTGGCTTTCGTAATGGCAGCAATCGGTCCAGCAAACCATGGTCCACACAATTGCCCTGCTATTATCGACTACAAACAAATCCGAACCTTTGCGTGAAGCAGTCTGCCGCAGCAATTGGGATCTCTGGCAGACCAACAGTGTCACATTGAGACCTGGATACAGTACCCGCATCGATGTGGATGAGGATCAAGTCATCCGTTTCCTGCACCACATGAAGTAGGGAGGGCCACGACCACATTTCTCCATTGTAATCATTTAATGTTTTTTTTAATCATTGAAAGTACAGTGAGAAAATGTTTCAGGATTATTTATCAATTTGAGATAAATCAATAGATTTCAAGCGAAACCAAACTTTTCATCCTGAAAATTCATAAAAGGTTATAGCTAGACACATATTGGTTAGGATTCTTAGTCATTACAAGTAAAAAAAACCTGACTATTTTCAAATGGTAGCCTTCTATAAAGACATAGTAAATGGAAAGGCCAAAAATGGCCTTTCCATTTACTGAGTGCAATAGAAAGAATGTCATGATTTTTTCCTATGCAACAACTATTTGCGCATTTGTGATACCAATATGTCGTGCTGCTATTTTGAGTGTGCCTTTTAAACACCTTAATTTTTCAATAAAATGTAGCAGTTAATCCAACATGTATTTCCGATATGCAGAATCGCACCAAGGTTGATTTTTGACAGCTCTAGGCTGCGAATCAACCTATCAGAATTGAGTATCTTTGTTAGCCACTGTGCAGGTTGTAGAACATGGCAAGCGGTCGATATCTGAGTTAAAGCTAGGGTAGGCGATTTTTTTACTGAAATATTTAGCAAAAATGTCATAATAGCCAGTCAGCTATATGTAGGCGAAGTGCTCTGAGAATATCTGCACATCACTTTGCTCTCCCCTGCCTCTGTGTGCCCCCCCCAAAAATTGCCAC
The DNA here is from genome assembly GCA_900291075.1 of Melanogrammus aeglefinus. NCBI lineage: Eukaryota > Metazoa > Chordata > Actinopteri > Gadiformes > Gadidae > Melanogrammus > Melanogrammus aeglefinus. Next base: position 18,497 of record OLKM01004364.1, on the reverse strand, counting down.
CGCTCATGTACACTTTGACCAATCAGAGCGAGGCTCCGATTCTCCGTTCTTATTGGGCTGTGGGATTGTCCGTCAACTAGGGCACCGACGTTCGTGCGTCCCTGCGTGGAGCGTTTCACGAGCCTAGCAGCTTATGCTAACAAATTACAGTTGCACTTAGTTTGCTAACTTGCTTGGCTGATACAGCTACCTTTCTACCAGCGCAATTACAATGATTTTAAGATAACATACATGGTATGTCTGTGAGTAAGATGTTGATGCTATATATGTACTTATGCAGTTATCAGCACTAATGTTTAATTACCTCGGAATCGGACATGGTGTTTCGTCTTCCTATCAATGTAACTGAATTCACATGAACGCGCATCACTGACGTTCGGAGGGAGGAGCTACAGCAGGTACCGTGTGGGAGGGAGGGACCAGAGAGAACGCAACGGAATCTCAACGGCTGTTTTCCCCAAAATCGCATACCCTAGCTTTAAGCTTTACAGACATCTATAGTATCATGCCAGGGTGGGTGGCGCATTTCATAAACAACATTGCTCATGACCATGCAAACACAAATGGGTCGTAGAATAGTGGCCAAGAGGCCCTGCTCCTTCCAACATTAAATTCACCCCAGTATATAGTATGTACTCACAGCAGCGACGTCTTTATAATGGCTGCTGTGACAGCCCATGAGGAAGGCAGTAGGAGCCATGAGGAAGTCCAGCATTCCACTGGCCAGGACAGGAACATAGGGATGCTGCCATGACATGGGCTGCAAGACAGGCAAATACATGGCGGGAAGGTAGAGACTCATTGATCCATCCAAACAGATTACTTCAATAAATCATTCCAGGCTTTTCCAATGTCATTACTTTTGCTCCATATAACCTGGATCTGAGAACAAAGATGTGAATGTCAAATGGCAGCTGTTAAGTAACAGCTCATTAGCTAATAATGAAGCTGTATAAATAACACACAAAACTGGAAGTGACATTGCACACAGGAGTCTTTCAAAAGAGATTACTATACCAATCCAATCACTTACAGAAATCAACACTACCAAAAATACAAAATGCTCATAAGGCTTCCATCAGCCTTATGAGAAGAGGGAAACACACAAGCATGCTAAAAGCTGAGTAAACTGTCCTGTTCATGAAGACCAGTGCACAGCTATTTTTAGTGCGTGACTTTACAAGGGGACTGTGATTGGAACATCAGCAGACCTTTAGAAACAGCAGTAGACTCTCGGCCACCAGAGTGAGTTCTGGCCCACAATCAGCAGAAAACAACACGACCCTCTGTTCCTGGAGGAGAGAGGACAGCACCTAGACGGAGGCAAGGAGATCCGCTTCAGTATAGTGCAGTTAATAGACTCAGTTTGAGGTATGCGCGAGTGCATGTAGCAGTGAAAATGGGGATTGGCCAAAAAGGTCACACTATTTCTTTGCCAGAAAACAAGCAATGTATGGTGCCAGAGAGAACACCCCCCCCCCCCCCACCAAATAATTTTATGCAGATTCAAACAAATCATTGCCCTCTTTGACTTAAAAACTGTGAATGTAGCCAATTAAGTGCGTGCAAGCGTGCATGCGTGCGTGTGCACCTGAAGGAGCTGCTGGGGTCTGAAGCAGAGCAGTGATATCTGGAGGTCTAAGTCTACGGGGGGGAAGTCCTTATCTTCTCTGGCCGGTAGAACTATGTTGAGAGGAGGCAGGGAGAACATCTGGAGAACACACAGTTGGTAGTTATTGTTAGAGAACTTCTGCACAGGCATGCAGCCTGTAAACATAAACAGACAGGCTTAAAATTAAACAAAAGACGTGTGTGTGAGATTCCCTTTTTGAAAGGCACCTTACATTACGTTTATAGTAGGGCTTGGCGATAAACTCCATAATAACGGTGTTAACGCACATTTATTTTGACGCATTAACACATGTACTGGTACAGGACATTCATGGATTGAGAGACGGGCAGCGCGGCGGAGCAATGCCTTGTTGTCGGACGGCAACCAGCAACAACAGGAGCCAATCACATGACTCAAACTACTGCGGGCTAGACGAATTGGAAAAGACACGCCTTCATTATGTTCAGTCTCTGAGACAATATATGCTTGTCCTGCATTTAACGTAATTCCTCTTTAAAACGCCCCGCCTCTCAATAAAGGGAAGCTCCACTTAACCAATAATATAGAGTCTGCTTCATTGATCTGGGTTAAAGGAATAACCAGCCTGCATCCCACTAGAGAGTCTCTCCCGCTCCCTAACCCATTATTCACACATCCCATGTTAGTTGAAACTAAAGTATCTGTAACCTAGGACAAGGCTGCTCCCCGCTAATTCCCTCAGCTTTGTGCAAAACTACCCCCGGCTACGCCGCTTGAATGGAAGATGAGCGAGTGATTTCAAAATAAGAGTGTCTCTAAACGGCATAACCCAAGCGTTACCTAACGACTGTAGGGCCATGACATAATAGTTAAATGTGGGGCCAAACAAGGCTTTCTTGAACGTGGACTTTATAACAGCACTGTCAGCTGGTCCTCCAGGCTGAGTGAGGGAAGACTGTTTTGGCACGGCGATGGTGGATCGACCTAAATCAAGCATACTTTGCACAATACCAAGTTGATAAAAGTATTAAAAACGCCTTTTATGGTGCATTGAACAGATCGCAATTAACTATTGACAATAATGTGATTAAATATTTTAATCGCTTGACAGCCCTAATTTATAGTTATACGATATCCAAAGAAATGTTCAGTAGTTGTTCTTTTGGCTCTACTCAACAATTCATTGTTACAAACTTACTCAGATAAAGGGTGAACTTAACAACGTACACTGCACTCAAACTGCTTAGCAACCAAATCATGTCTTGATGTTGTTTCAAGTCCAACACTGAGCTCAAGACGCCTTGAGCTCAGACTGCCATGCAGACCACAGCCTGAGGTGGGCTGGACTCCACTCAAGCAAACAGAGACGTGACACCAAACAACAGATCCAATTAAAAACCAGGGAACACATTCACATACGATGCATCTCATTGCGTGGTACAGACATGCATCCACCCAAAGCCTCACCACATGTAGCGGCCCGGGCGGTGGGACGGGAATCAGAGCCAGCCTGGCAGTGAACTCCTTCACCCTCTTCTCCATATCGGACAAACGACAGGTCCTCAGCTGGACTAGAAGACTGGAGAAACAAACACACACACAATTAAGCAATGTTGGGAAGACTCTCGCCACCATGTGAGGACCTCGTCCACTTCTCTAGACTAGTATTGGTGTGGTGGTAGATGTGGTGCCCTACCACGACATACAGTCCTTCAGCGCAGAGTAGTAAGGGTGCTTGGATATCACACAGAAACCATAGGCAGAGTAAAATCTGGTGGAGTGAAAGGAGCCATGACCGTTCTGGTAGACAGGAGTCCCTTCCTGTTCAAACAGAAGCACACAACACAATATAGGATATTGTGTTACTTTATTTATTACCAAGTGTTTTGTGAAAGGGGAGTGTTCTTAGGTACCATAATGAGTCTGTAATACTGCATCACCACTCCATGGGTCCGGTTGCCAAACACATCAGTGAACACCAGGAAGTGGAATCTCTCTTCTTTCAGCTCATTGGTTACTTGAAGCCCGTCTAAATCAATGAATAGATAATAAGCACATTAAAATGAGTTTGGTATATCAATGCATATACCACTGTGTCAAGACTGTGCGTGTGTGTGTGTGCGTATGTGTATTTGTGTGTATGTGTAAACACCAGGAAAACAGAGCTGAGGCAGAGCCTTCAGGTCAATATCTTTAGGAACGCTGAAGTCTTCACTTGTGTTGTTCCTTCTCTCACCACAAATACCCTGGACTAAAACACAGATACAAAGAAAGCAACACCAGTCATTAATGATATAGCAGGAGGATTAAGGTCCAACAAGCATCCTCAGCTAGGATTAGGAAAAAAAGCCAGTTGGAGAAGTGCAATTAAACATGAGTTTAACTATTCGCTGTAAGATGATTAAAGTATAAAACACGTTGCTGAGCATAACACACCAATTCACTACAGTAAACATTACCATGAAAAGAGCAATCACAGCAAACAGCAACAGGAGCAAAGCAAAAATAAACTAGTTCTGGCAACAGCAATCATGCAAGTTCTAACAGTGATAGAAAGATTATGCCTGAAGCCAGACCTGAGCAAGAGGACGCTGCTGCTGCTGATGATGATGGTGGACGGTCTTTCTTCTTCATGTTGAATGGCCGTCTGCGTCGCCCTTGTGAACTCACCGCCTCACACTGAGCAGTGCTGCTGCTTAAGAGCAGAGGCGCCACAATGTGCAGTACCTCCGGCTCCAGCAGGGAGAGCTCTGGAGTCCCATTACAATCCTTGCCCAGTGGTCTTGACTAAGGAGTGGATATAAATGGAAATCAATTAAATGGAAGTCCTCTCATTATAATTTAATTTGGAACATTATATTTTACTTACAATTGCTTAAATTTGTTTTCTCTATTAGTTGGGACCCATGATGTCATGTATGCCACACAAACACGGAATAAAGAGTCTGCCTGCATGACTGATTAGGTCAGAGGACGGAGTGTGTCTACTGCATGGCTACCTGGCAGAGCTCCTTCAGCCTGTCGTGCGAGGCTCCTAGGACCACACAGGCTTCCAACAGAGCTGGGGGCAAATGGTCCGAAATTGTTGTCAACGCCATGGTAGCCTATCCTGCAGGGCCAGAGAATCCTCTCCAAGCCGCCCGACCAGGAGAACTGAGAATGAGTGATGTGTCAAGAAGACCCGTCTTCCAACCCCAGACCTGGAATGAGAGATGAGGAGGACACTGTGTGCCAACAAGGTGAATGGTGTTAAACAGTTAATGGCCAATATGGAGATGAAACAAGAAGCAATAGTTTATTCTTCCGCAATTGATTTCCTTGTGCTTCACAAGCACATACGCAAGGCTGGGGAAAATGATCAGGTGATAGTGCTTCCACAGCTAGGACACTGTTCTACTACTGCTCCTTCAAAGTCTTCTTCTTGATCAGGACTGGTAAGCAGCCCAGAGAGTCCAGCTCCATGAGCGGCCCAGTGTTCCAGATCATTAGTTCCCCACTGCTGCCTATTAAATAACACATGAGTGACAGCAAGGAGGTAGCATCCAAAAGCATGTATGGACATGTATGGGCCAAAATAAAACCTTCTGGGAACAATACTGTTTTTTTGTTTTTTTTAACTGGACTTGGAATAGAATTTGTCATTGGCAGATGTCGGAATGAAATAACAATAACACAAATTATTTGATGATATGTTCTGTACTGCTAAATCTGGTGATGATATAACTAAATTAACTGAGGCTATTTAACGACGAGTCCACCGACAGCACATGCTGCCACTGAGAAAAGGTAAAGTGGATGAAAAACTGGCTAAAGGACATGGGTGGGCCCACCGTTATTCCTCCATGAGACTACTGCCAAGTTCAGATCCTTTTGTTAAGCTAGTTCGCATATGGGCTGGTAATATCAATACTCTCAGCAGCAAGACACAAAGACTTAAGTAGCTAATCTCATTGCCCTCAAGATCAAATTTTGCTTTCAAAGTAAATTCAACTCATGTGTGCCCTCTTTGACTTAAAAACTGTGAATGTAGCCAATTAAGTGTGTGTGTGTGTGTGTGTGTGTGTGTGTGTGTGTGTGTGTGTGTGTGTGTGTGTGTGTGTGTGTGTGTGTGTGTGTGTGTGTGTGTGTGTGTGTGTGTGTGTGTGTGTGTGTGTGTGTGTGTGTGTGTAGGAACTTCCATGTGTGGGTGGAGTGCTGGATGGGGAGGCCAGACCAGTGTGTGTGTGTGTGATATCAGTGATATCTGGAAGTCTAGGTCTACGGGACTTTTTTTTTTACTTTTATCTCATTCATTCTTAAAACATTATACATACCCCTTGACATACTGCATGTCAAATAACAAACCATCGAATAGCGGTTTACAAGCAAATGCACATTGTCATCTGTTCATTTTTTGCATGCTCTCTGGAGCAAAAATCAAGTAAAAACAAATGAACCCTTTTACGTTTATTTTTAACATTACCTTAGAACGTTGCTTCAAAAAAGAACGCAAAAAGTTTTCTGAATAATATGAAATATCATAAATCACCACCGTAAAAGCTGCCCTGTACAATTCACCAGTGGAACAAAACTAGTAACCAAGAGATATACACAATAGACACGACAGAGACATAGATATACAGGTGGATAGGCTCATAGACACACACACACACACACACACACACACACACACACACACACACACACACACACACACACACACACACACACACACACACACACACACACACACACACACACACACACACACACACACACACAGTAGCCTACATAGATGTACATAGACAGATGAACCGATACATAGGTTGACTTTTATCTACTGACCTTGTCTGATTAATAGTTCATCCGCTCAAGTTCCTAATGCCATATGCAGCACGCAGTTTTGAACTAAACGGCAACAAGGAAAGTATGGCTTGAAGTTCATCTGAGTAGCAGTATGCGGTTATTTCCATCGTCCTTATTATACATCGAAGTGGTAATCCCATGGACCTATTAAAGAGAAAAAAAATTCTAACATGTAACAAACATACGCCCTGATTGATCAGGCGGAGACTGGTAAATGAGTTCTGCACACGTGAACGACGACGGCACCCCGCACCGTCACGCCCATGGTCATACCCACGTGGGCACTTCTCTTCATGCTCCTCTTCATGCATTCTCAATCACCATTTCAAATTTGTGTTATTATGAATACTGATTGATAAATTAATTCAAATGATTTAAACTTCGACATGTTGGTGTTGAATAGATTTTTTATTAAAAGCAAGTTGGCATTCAAGTGTGAATAATATGATTGTACAAAATGACCTGCATCAACAGTTGGCATTTGAGGATATTGCTTAAAAGTAATACTTCTAATAGTACAAAAGACTCAGTAAGTGGTAAGGCAATTGTCAAATCTGCAAAAGGCACTATACACTAGAAAAGTATAAAACTGGGAGAAAGACACAAAACACTTTCAAATAGCAAACACTTTCATCTTGTAAAAAAATAAAAAATATACATATACATATATATGTATGTTTTATACATATAAACATACATGTTTCAACCGTCACAGGTACAAGGATTATATCCCTATGATTCAGGCACAAAGGGATGGATCAAGCAAGGATCAAACGATTCTCCCCTTCCATGCATTTCTTGATTGATAAGAAATACCTCTTAAATTACACCTTTCAGTCAAATATTACGGAAAAACCAACATTCATGTGCTTAATTCAACTAAAAAAGCATGGATCATGTGATATCACATCATATACAAAGTATAGAGGCCATAAAACAAGGTGCAACTTACTAACTCATAACAACCAGAGTAATTCTTGATCATGTGGCTTCCTAAACTGTATGTTACTGTATGAAAGCAATGGTGACATCTTTCAGAAAAATACATAAAAAAATGTTTGCATTCCGATTTCAGAGAAAACACTGTCTGTTGACAGCAATCTTAAGTCTCTTTCCTCAAATCGACATAAGAGTTATGTGTCCAGCACCAAGGTTTGAATTTAAAAAAAGAGTGCAATACAAGATTTTGTAATACCCAGGTCATTAAGTCAGTCATCATCAGAAATACATTCACGTGTCTTATCAACACAGTTGCTGGTTTAGCAGTTTAGCAATGCTCTTTGAAAATTGTCAAGGACATTTCTTTCAAAAATCATACTAAACTATTGTTTCACACTCTAGCGGTGCTGTACTTGCTTGCCATCCAAAATATACTCAGCATCAATAGGTAAAATAATAAATATTTAATCGGAACAAATATTTCATGACTAGTGCACCCGTGTGCTTTAACTGATTATAGTAGACTAGCACAAAAACATTCATTCATAATACAAAAACACATCCAAACACTAGCACTATCCCTGAGGTTGCCATGGTTTCCACTTTCTCAAAACTCCCAAATCAACTCAAGAGTGTCAAAGTCACACCGTGGAACCTGGTTCTTCTGAATTCGGTGTGTTCGTTCCAAGTCCAATAGTTATGAACACTTCATTCAAGGGATCTGGGGACAGATTCCATGAACCGGAACCCCACTCACACAGCAGGCCCGTACACCGCACCAACATCACTTGGTTCTGCAGAGTCAATCGAGTTCAGCTGAGCTGTCCCCTGATTGTTCCCATCTGCACCGTGGTCAGTTTCCCTTTGCAGAGCTACCATGCTCTGCTCCGAGGTGCTAGCCACCGCCTCAGGGTATATGACCAGGAAACAGGCAGCGAGGAACCCTAGAAAGGCGCCCCCGGAGGCCACCATGGGAATGACACGAACACTGCCCACCGCCTCCACCACCGCCCCAAGCGCCGAGGCCGCCAGGATCTGACTGACGTACACCTGGGAATAAAACACAGAAGACAACCTACCGTTTACACAGAACAGAGCACTGTAACAGCAGCCAAGGCTTCCACAACCTTCTACCACTCAACCTTAAAGGCTCTCCAATACAGACCTGAAGAACATACTAATAAATGATGGAACAATGCAACAAAAATAATAACATATCTATGCATTGAACTGTGTGCATCCAGCTGGATTATTTCAATATATATCTGATATGGTCATTTACATGATTACGTCATAATAAATACATGTACAATTAAAATAAACACTCACCTGGCAAGATAAGATTGCACAATCAATACCAAAACCTCGTCGGGATTTTTCAGGGCTGTGATTAATATACTGTTTAACAGCAAACAAGAGCAAACACATGCAATCAGTAAATTAGTAAAACAAAGGCCTTTGAAATAACAAATCATGGCTTCATCGAGTGTACGTGCGTTACCTCTTTGATTTCATGATACTGTCCTAGTAAGGCATATGGACAGTAGGAGATACTCATGGAGATGACACCCATGGTACTGATCATCACCATGGAAACATACACATTAGGGAAGACTGCCATGACAGCAGTTCCTAAATTGAGGGGGGAAAGCGTTTTATAACATATCTTAATGAAAATAAATGAATACACAAAAACTTAAAACGCTGCATATTCTACGCTGGCAAGAGACTCACCAACTGAAAACGCTAAAGTTCCAACCACGTAGATGATCTTGATGCTGAGATCAAAACGATCAAGATACTTCTGAAGGATGGCTGGAGAGAGGAGAGTGAGAAAGAGCGATTCAACGAGGGCTCTCTATAATGGGTTGATGTTGTGAGGAGATCAGAACAGACCGAGTGTGTTTGTACATAAAGTGAAGCTCACCAGAGCAGAGCGCAGCTGTAGCAGCGTAAACCACCAGTCCCCAGCAGCCCATCTGCACTCCTCTGTTATAGTTCTGCAGCTCGGTAGAATTGGATGGCGCCTGCACACAAACAAACGCGACATCTTCTAGCCCAGAGAGGCAGCCTACTCCACTCCACTGATTATCATTCATGCGTCACATGTCTTACCGTGGGGTCACCCTGGAAGATCACTTGTCCCATGAAGTCTGTGTAAAACACAACCATGGCCAAATAGGAGAACCACGCGAGGAGGTGGCAGACACACAGCCGCCACAGCTCCCTCGGCATCTGTCCAGGACACACAAGACACATGCCGTCATACTCGTGGTCAATGCTGATAGTAGGGGATGGGGAACGGAGGAATTGGGATGGATTTTAGAAGCAGCCTCCTGACCCCTCCTGCTTCACCTTGAGCATGGACAGCCACAGGAGTCGGACGGTGGTGCCGCCCTCGCCCTCCCCCTCGCTGGCCAGAGTCTCGGAGGAGAGGCTGCTGGCCGAACGCTGCAGCTCCCGCCTCTGGGCATGCGGGCGGAGCGTGGAGAGGTCGTTCAGACTGCGGGACAGCGTGACGGGCCGGTGGAGCCCCGGGTTGAGCCGGCGGTTGCGGAGGGGCTGCGTTCCCACCCGTCCGTAAATACGAGAAGGTGAAGAGGGCTGCAGGGGGGAGGGGAGTAACAAGACTTCTCATTCATACGGAACTAAAAGCTGAAGAGGAATATAAAAATGCATTTGTTTGTCTTTGAATTCAAAACTTCAAATGATGAAACCATACTTGTCTGTAGAAGGTGGGAGAGGTTGGGGTCGAGGTGGGTTTGATGTATTTAAAACTCGAGTCCCCAACTTGGTAGGGCCGAGCGATTTGGCTAGGGGAGAGTAAGCAGTAGGAGACGACACACCCTGTTTGACTCCATTTACCGTCTTTGGGCTGGCAACTGAAATAAACAAGGGAAGAAATAATTATTGCTGAGAAGAGTCAGATATAACCATTTTCTGTAAAAGGAGGATCAGAGACCAAAGGTTTTATAGCTGTATTGAGTACGGAGTTTGTTCTATTTATGTATGATATTATAAGTATAGAATATATACTGTAATCCTTATTCTACGAGACCACTCTAAAGACAGGATTCTAGATCATAGTTGTGTGAAATAATGCCCGACCAAAAGTGGGAAATGCCACAATGATAATAATAAAAGTGTATTGCACCTTTTTGTGCAGGCTGTCCGGATGATTAACTGATGGTGGGGTCAGAGAATGGATTATGGCTGTAATTCCACTATCACCCCAGTAGGGGGACAAGTACTACAAGGCAGAAGAGGTGAACAGGACAGAACGACAACCATCATCAGATGGTGCGAAGGCTTCCATCCAAATCTCCCAGTCCCTCTGACAGGAAGGGATTCGCCTCAGGCAGGATAATTATGTGAGTATCGGGTGAAGGTTCAGGATCCAATTTTGATGGTGGCCTCCGGCATTTGCCAGGACCGAATCACTTTTACTCCGCTCGCGTGCTCCACACTGAAGAAGTCCATGTCATTGTCCTGCTCGGCACCAGCTCTGTCGTGTGTCCATGCGGGAGTCCCTCCTCCTCCTCAACGATTTTGTCGATGTAAGGAAGAGCGTTGCCATTGGGCCTGAGAGACAGCTGGCTGGCTGAGTCCTCGTCCCCCGCTGTGGTGGCCTGCGCGGGGTCCTGCGGCTGCTCAGGGATGCTGAACAGGTGAAGCACCACCGAGACGCTGAATATCAACGCTGCGAAGATGAAGAGGACCTGTTCCTGGGACTTGAACACGCTCCCCAAGAGCGTTCCGGTCCAGTCGAGACCACCCAGCATGTAGCCCACCGCTCCCCCGAGGCCTGAGAGGAAGAAGTACGAAGGAGATATACACATCATGCAGCAGAACTCGTAAAGTTGCCAAGTGTGCAAAATATGCAAAAGTATTCAAGTTTGTTCCATGAGCAACAAAAAAGGTAGAGGTAGCGTGCTGTACCACTGCGGCATATTTTACAATGAGATGTTAGTGTTTATGCAAGTCTGATGGGACACGTCGTGATCGTTACCAGCAGAGAATGCGTGGATGGTCAGGGCCAAGTCCTGCTCCTCTGTGTCAGCAACATCTAAAAGATACGCTCTGATTGGTCCCTCGGATGCGTCAGCACAAAAGTCCAGCACCACGACACCCACCACCGTGAACACGATGCCTATTGGCTGGCTACCTGGAGTGTCGCCTATGGCGAGGCCTGGGAACGCAGTGAAACAGTTAAACACACACACACACACACAGTCATGTACACAGAGAACATGTCCACGTGCAGGGGTGAACAATGTCATCAGACCACGAGGTCCTCACCTATTAAAGAGCCATTTACTAAAACATGGGCCACGCCAGCAGAGTGCCCACACAGATGGCCAGGACGAAAGGGTCTTTTCGGGCCCACCGGAGGGTGCAGCGGCGTCGCTGGCCGAGCCAAGCACAGGAGTGAAGATCAGACCAGGACGGGACTGAGGAAACCCAGGTTAGACTGTAGTACTTGCTCTGGAGAGGCCTGGAAACACAGAGAAAACATGGAAGGAATCAGAGAAACCATGGGGAATTCAGATTTCTTGGACAATATCCAGATGTTGGGTTTTTTCTTGCCGTTGTTGCACAAAGAGGAATGAAGAATATTGAGAAAACTAGACATGTTGCCACATGTGCATTTTTCTGAAGAAATGCATGCGGTTGGTGCCAACCTGTCGTTGTGCGCAATATTCCACAAGCATGCTGTCATGCTAATGCTAGGGGTCTAAAGATGTGAACATGGCAAGTTTCAAGTCCCTGGGCCACTTTTGTGAATGTGACTTGTTATTGATTCTAATAATGGGGCCGAGAGTTTTAGTTTTGATTGCGAAGTATGCCATCCCTCGTCACTGAAGAGGTACTTTACTTTTTGGAGGCTGATTACATTCAGTTTTCTAATACGTGTACCAACTTTGACCACCCTGAGTTGTTAAGCCCTTTGAATGGTTGAAGTCAGCGTTTTTTTTCAACATTGACTTCCTTTATAAAACAAATAGCTTGGAGAGCACCTGCGACATGAAAATGACCTTGTGACATTATTTTTTTAAGCTATTCAAAACAAACTGTCCACATTACTTTAAGCATAGTCGGTCCTTTGATAATTTAAGGCCTCTGTGGTCTCTGAGCACTAAGTTTGGTTGAATAATGGTGGCTCATTTGATATTCGTATTTTTTTTGCAAAAATTAGCTCTTACATTTTCATTATACCGTAGTCAAATAAAAAATATATCGGTCGGGTAGCTATGAGCATATTTTCCGGTAATTGGGGCTTACGGGGCGATCTTACGATATTTTCAAAGTTTTCACAGGTAATATATAAAAATTACCCCGATGGGCCTTATTGGTACTTGAGGCAAAAAGATTAAGGGGCGCTCATTACAGAACTTTCTAACTCTGAAAATTCCTATCTATCTTGAACTAGAAGGCAATTTAGGGTTTGATATTAACAGAAAGGAGGTTTTCCTAAACTTTAAACTTAGAAGAAATCCTATCTTACTTTAGATAGGAATTTAGCCATTACAGAATATCCGAAGTTAGGAATTTCTTAAAGTTAGGATCCCCTAGTTACCGGTGGCCACTAACGGTCCTAAATTCAACAATAACTGTCAATAACAGAAGAAAATGGTAGCAGACTGCTAGTAGTTTGGTATGACAATGGAAGACGATGAACATCACAACCGAAGATGATGGCTAAAAGAGGCTACGAGAACGCGATCATGATATTTGTTAATTTGTATTTCTAATTTAATTTTTATCGCTGCAAAGATCTTTATTTTTGAATTTGTGGAAGAAATTACTTTATTACTGCCTCTTCTTGTTTCTCATGTACCAATGCCCGCTATGACTGTAGTCTTAGTGCTACTAGCTTGCTGTCACTTAACAAAGATCTCACATCTCTGTTAAAACGTTAAATGTGCGTATTGGAAAGTAAAATTTTTTTTAAATTTTTATACATAACATTCTCCTGAAATTGCCTTTGAAATTGAAATGCAGGATTTTTATCAAGTTAAATATATTATATCGCAAAATCTCATTTTAAAGTGCCTAATTTTGGCGCAAGGCTTCAAAAACCGTTGTTTTTTTATGTGATAAGTCCACGCGTATATTAGTAGGATTGGTAGACGCGGTCGCTGTTGTGCTAGCTCTATGCGTAGTGTGATAGTTTAAGAATAGCATGAATCTTTATTGTCATGTAACATTGTAACCAGTTACAAGTACAAAGAATTAAGTGCAGTCGCTTGTTCAGTAAAAAACATCACATTGAGGTAGTACGTATAAAATAAATAAATCAATAAAAAACTATAAAAAGCTAATCAATAAGTTACACTAAAAAACACATAAGACACACACACACATACATTCACATTTATAACAATGTGCCCTACCACAGATGTGATACACAACACAACTATGCTCTGTAGCAGACATTTAGTAGGTTATGCTGTTGGATAAAAAATGTTTTGTAGTTCTTTTGTTCTGGTTTCATGGACCTGTTATTCCTGCTGATGGCAATAGTTCAAACAGTTGTGTCGGCGGGTGTGATGAGTCCTGCGGACGATTAGCTTTTTTAAGCAGCGGTGAGCTTGCATTCATCTAGAAGAGGAAGTTGGCACCGCGTTTTTCTGCGCTGCCTTTATGACCCCTGGAGCCTTTTTACGCGCGTGAGCGGTCTTGTATTTATACATATTTCGGTTTTTGGGGTTTTTTAATCGGCCCGCCTCGAGATTGATTTTGTAACGGTGGGGTTGTTCCCAACTCGACTCTGTCGACCATCACCGATTTCAACTTTTCCCGATCGGAGAAGGATGGAGGCAGCTTTCGAGCTGTGTCGCATTTTGATTCAGGTGAAGAGAAAGGACTTTTTCTTCGCCTCTGTCAACAATACTCGTTCATTTGCGCCGGCTGCACTTAGACCTGAGGAACTATGTTTCCGGGACATGGATGCGGTTCAAGATGGTTTTTCGGAGCGAGAAAGATGAGTGGTTGAAAGCGGTGTGATTCCCCTATTCATGCCGCTCCAGCCGCAGCTTCGGCTCAGCCACCGGCGCAGTGAAGATCGCGGACCGTCAGAGATTCAACGATTCGGAAACGTTACTATGCTACTACTACATATAACTATATACTATTATATACTATAAACGATACTGCTTTAGGATAGGGGAACAATATCGTTTTCGGCAATTTCCCACAGAATACCTATCAAAATGAAATGTGAGTGTTAAACTTCGCTGTTTCTTTCAGTTTTGATCGCGCACCCTCCTTGCTCGCCACCCGTCCGTCGCCCTCCCTCCATCCGTCAGTAGTAGCTATGTAGAGATAGTGTGGAGTTTTTACATCCTGTAGATTCATATATAACAAGTACTAGCAAGGTCTATGCCTGTTAAATATTGAACGTTGCCATCATTTGCTGTCATTAGCTAATATTAACTCAAGCTAATGCAGTTACCTCACACAGACGCCTGCCCAAATTCTCCACTGGCTTCTCCTGCAACCCCAATCTTTATCTCCTCCTATTGCCATAGTGTTCTTTCCTATTAGGTGGTTGGTGTTTCTCTCCTCACGGCTAGCTGGCTCAAATTGTACGTGAAGTGTGCGTCCGAAACTGTTATCATTGTTATTTGCCCTATGTAGTCTAAGATGATCTAGCACGTCCGTTACCAATTTCTACGTCACGCTTCGAAAACGCGCGTTTGAGATGCGAAGTAAAATTGTATCACAAGAAACCGCTCAAGATGCCACTTTGGTGTTACGACTTTATTAATAAAAACTAAACAATCGTGTATTCGAATTTTTTTCCTATATGATTCTTCAACTGTAGTATCTAACTTCAATACGCACTTTAAAAGTAACTCTTTCTATCATCTCATGCAGCTCTGAGTGCACAGAAGACAGATACCTGACGATTGCCGTCGAAATCTGATTGAAAGAACAGTTAGGATTACTTAATTAAAGATAGATGCCTAAAAATAAGATGGGAAACGGCAAAACAGTTAGGACTCCTTCTGTTAATGGAGAAATTTACGTTTTTCCTATCTTTGAGTCTAATATTAAATTAGGACATGAGAAAGTAGATTTTTTTAATGTATGGAGCCCAGATTCCAAGGAATTGAAATATAGCTTATTTTTTTTGTTTAGTCAAATCTTCTTGCGCGGTCAGGAATTGTGAAGTTTTAAATAGTCTAGAAGAGAACTGTTTTGATTGAAGTTTTGCGCAACCATAGTTCAAAGATGACTTTCTAGCAGACAAGCATGTCTTAATACACTCAAAATAAACTCAATACTAAGTATTGAATAAAAAACATCTTGGAAAAGCACTATTTGGCACACAGCGACACATAACTCCCAAAAATTATTTGCCATTGGGAAAGCGAGTCCTGAAAAATGGCGGCAGTTCATTGTTAAAAGTCAAGATTTTTAAAGATAAGACACTTCTTGGGAACTGGTTAGTGTTACATTCACAGGCATAGATTCAGCCTTGGTTCAAAAGCTGACATAGAGCATTTTTTACTCTTTGTTCAATAATTTGTGGAATGATTAACAAACAATGTTACACGATCACATGTCAAGATTGATCTGAAATCAGAATAATAAAATGTAAAAATACTAAAACAGCTTCATGGACTATAACTTCTAAAGAGACTTTTCCATATAAAATCCAAAATAAGTTAACGTGAAGGTATTAACTTGGAGACCTCAAGATAACACACTGCTAATTATATAGTCACGTGGAACTGAATCATCAACTGGGAGAACGTTCTTGTCTCTTTACCCACACATAATGGGATGGGAGGTAGCTACGGCCTCTGCATTGTGCCATTACTACTTTGACTGTGTAAACAGATAACTTAAAGTACATGCTCATAGTAATAGGAGTACTTTCTTTGTTGAATTGGGTTAAGGAACCCCAAATTAATACGGATATGATAAGGAAATGGAACAAATAAAATCGGGAGTATTGAATGCCCATTCGATCCTCAATTGTGGTTGCAAGTGGCTGCAGGTTCCCATGGGAAATGTGTACACGTTTGGCTTGTTCTGTCTCCAGTATTTCCTCAACATAAATAATAAAAGACACACAAGAGAAGCCTGTCATAAATATCAATGTTCAGAACCTCCCTGTCTCTATACACTATACTTTAACATTTCTCTCGTCATTAGGTATTCTAGCATTGACGTGTTAACTGTCTTAGAAGACAGTTTGATGCAATTTCTACTGTTGACATTTGTTTCACACTATAATAAGATTTCATGAAAAAGCTTTTCTTTACGTAGGTAGATAAATCCTATAAGTCAACATACGGACCTCTAATTTTAATAAGCGCGCATGAGATGCCTTAGACTAAAAGAAACATAAAGGAGAAAGAGGTGCAATTAAAACCTAGCAATAAAGTCTCACTGTTATAGTGTCCCACCCACTGTTGATTGGTCAGAACTCCAGAGACTCCTTAAATCAAACAGGGTAATCAAAAAAAGAGTTCTACCCATCAGTAATAAGGTTGAAGAGCATGGTATTGATTTACCTGTGCTGCCTTGAAATGTATACAAACTGAAGGAAGGATTCATTTTTTTGGTGGTAATTATCATATCCTCAATCATCATCCATCATGATATGCCACATCTATGTGGATTTTAGGAGAAGATCACAGAATCCACAAACTTCTTCTGGAGATGATCCATTATTAGAAACAATTGTTAATGATCAACACAGGAATATTTCCAGTTTTAGGGGATGAAACCCTAGCAGTGTAAGAAACAAATACAATTCCAGAGTATAGGAGGAATTGTGTTCTAAAGCGCTTTGTTAAGGCAAGCTAACACTTTCTATCTGAATTCTGGAGCACTGTAAAAAATTATGCTTTGTTGGACATTCTCTGTCATCACCATTACCTACCCCCCCCTCCAGGGGTAGAGGCCTTGGTCCTGTTATGCTATGGTATATAGTGGCAAACCGAGCAACCAGCAACGTAGCCTGACTGCGCTACTGTTGGAAACTGGTACGGCCATCTCAGATGGAAGAAGATTGAAGCTTATATTTTTTCCTGACAGCATTATTAGCCTCACTGTGCTTTTGTTGCGCAAGGGAACAGAGAATATATTATTTCTATTAATTTTTATTCTGAAATCAGTGTGTTTGTGTGGGTAGATTTACTCATGAGACTTCTTCATGAGTCATTCAGCGAATGTCAGGATCTGCAACTATAAGATTTATTGTCTTCTCTTACTGGGTGCCATAGGTCATTGTTTATTCATGCTAACTATTTCGAATAGCCCCCATCACTTGTTTAGCTGCTTCATCTATTCACAACCTATCGACATACAATCACTCTTTCTTTCGCACCACAAGCTGTCAGGGTCCATACCTATTTGCGGCCCACGGGCGTACCAGCGCCTGTATCCATGGATAGCAGAACTCGCGTCAACAATCACGTCATCGTACTCAGCCCCAGCGCCTCGCCAAGATTCCTACTGGTATGTTCACGCCTAGTCTCCGTATCTGTCTATCCCTCGACAACATCGCTTGTCTGTCTCAGGTACCGTGCAATTTGTGGTCCCAGTCTTTCTTCCTTTTCTTAGGGAGGCTATATGCTCCTGGGAACATCTTTAGTTAAAGGCGCCGCCCGCGTATTTATTCTCTTGATATGCTTATCACTATGTGATCGGTTGCTACTTAAATTAAATAAGAATCCTATATTATTCCTGCTCCACCCCCCCCTATATATTCATTTTCTTAATCTTGACTCTTTATTGTTTGCAATGCGCCCCAGGTGGTGGATTAACGCGTTCAACTATGTGCGTTATGCGATCATGTTCATCCTGATACAGTTACCAATCATATAATCATAATTACTGTTCTTAGTGTTATTCATGCCATGCCAGTACGGATTCTCTCTCCTCATCTGGGATCTAAGTAAAGCAACTAGTCATACTAGGGCGACCATGAGCCTATTATGAGGCCTAATTGTGTTTGAAGCTCTTGATATAGGATTCAAAAATAAATGTCAAAAATAGCTCGAATTGATTTCACAGTTATGTAGTCTAATCCAAATATTGATGTGACACCTACAATGATACCAAGATCAACTCTAGTAGTCAGTGGAAGTCCAGTGCAGTT
>OLKM01004363.1:0-22951 GCA_900291075.1 Melanogrammus aeglefinus | reverse complement strand
GTATTTAACATAAGTGGCAGATTTTTAGTGATCTTAAGAATAGGACGTAATGAGGCGAGTTATCTCGATCTCAGGAAGGAGTTAAATTCAATCTGCAACGCTAAGCGGACATAAATCATTTTCTAAACCCTGATCTGCACTCTCTATGTTCGATATATATACACTGTTTGCACTATTGTCCCATGCACATAACACAACACTGACCAGCTACCTTACAAACAAAATGGACAATCACATTACCCATTCAATATCAGTCGCATTGTCACTTAATCTACACCAGAGCCACATATCGACAATAAGCATTTAAATTATTTGCCTCAGATATACAACTAATTACAACAATCTATATAGGAAATGATCATGCTTCCAATCTAAAATGAAAAACGCGTGGATATGCAGTTATCTTTGATGCAGTGTAATTTATTAGCGCTGAACAGTGAACAGGTTTTTAGCATGTTCAGGTTCAGGCTTTTGATGCACCTCATACTTCAGAGATGCATGATTCTTAGATGTCCCTGGTGTTCTTTGGCCTCGGCATGGTAAACTCCTTTCCTGTCCGCATGTCTTTGATAAGGACGAGACAAAGAAGGGACAAAGATCCACCAATGAAAAACAGAATGGAATGGAAAAATGGGTCTGTTTTCAGTAGTAAGCCACACCTCAAACCGACGATCAAAGTTACGACCTTCTAGAGGGGCTTTCTCTTTTGTTTGATTTTTTAGGTGACGCAACTCAAACTTCAACTGTATTATATTAGAACATTTAAAACAACAACCGGCTTGACCAACGTGCTGCTACAATCACAGGATTGCAAAGCGTTAAACATATATTACTTGCGTATAAATATAATACAATATCCCATAACATCACGAACAATCGAATATTGACAGCTAGCACTATTAAGGAAAATCTGAATACATTAACAAGAATAAAATAAGTCTCTAGCAAACGGGGACTCATACCTACCAGTCCTACAAAGGAAGAAGGGACGGGCCACGAATATTGAAAATGATTTGACAATTTGGCACATGTAATTCATTAAATATTCTCTACATGGGAAAGACAGCGGACTGCTGTTGAAGGGGCTACCACACCTCCCTGCATGGGACAGAGGTTGCTTTTCCTTGCCCGATTTGTCGTCTGCAGAGGCAGTGCACATCCACATCAATGCGAATGGTCGGCATGGGGGACCTCATGGCTCTAGGGAAGAGTTGCACCTTCTCCAGCCTGAAAACAGAAGAAAGGTGACTGCGCATTTGTCCATTGATAGTATTTGACTGTGGTGTGAGACCCTCACCGCTGCAGGAGCCAAAACTGTTGGCAATAGCAACAGTCCAAATCTGAGCCACTGCCTTGCTGCTGTATGTCAGGCCACTGCCAGTCGGCACACTCTTCCTTTCTGTTGCCTTGGAAAAGCAAGCAGACTGTGACCTGTTGACTGGAAGACCTGATGCTCCTGTGCTGGTGTCCTAGGGAGTCAAAAATGTTCTGACTGAACCTCCCTGGCAGCCAATGTCACTTACCGTAAACCTAGTGATTTGGCAGAACATGAGTATCTGTTCACAACCCTTGTGCTGGCTCGGTCAAAGTGGACAGCAAGGCGTAGGGAGGTGGTGGCGTCAGCCTGTTGACGCTGGGGTTACTTAGCCTTTAAGCAGGGCCTGAGCATGGTCATAGCATGGTCATCCAACAAGTACTTGGGTGGTGTGGCATGGCCTGAAGTTCTCCACCTTTTGCTCAGTGAAGCTGATAAAGCCCGGCCTGACTGGACACTAGTGATGACAACATCACAGTCTTGAAACCAAAAAAAACCATCATCGCACTCATGCTAGCACAATGTGTAGCATACATGTAATAGAGCCAACCAAAGTAATTTATAAGTGAAATGAAGGACTGACTGAAATATTTGACCTCTAGTGGGTCCTCCTCCAACTCTGAATATGCTGACTCAGATAGATTGGACCCAGTCTCCTGGGTGGTCCAGGCAGCCTGGGATCCTAAAGGGGAAAAGAGCAACTTATCAAAAAAAGCTTCATAATCACTTCTCACTAGTTATTAGTAGCAAGCAAGGGCAAGGCAAGGCAAGCAAGGCCAATGCAAGGCAAGGAAGCAGGCAAGGCAAGGAAGGCAAGAGAAAGACATGCAAAGCAAGGCAGTAAAATAGTGCAACTTGTATTTTTCTGTAGCAAAATTAAAATACAAGGAGAAATTCAAAGTGGCATGTTAGTATGTAACAGAATACATACTGTATACAATAAAATTAAATAATAGATAAGTAAAAGAAAACATATGCAAAGAAATTAGTAAAATAGTGCAATGTATCTTTCTGGTAAAAATAGAAAATAAAGGAGAAGTTAAAAAGGCATGTTAGTACGTAAAAGAAAACATATGCAGAGAAATGAGTAAAATAGAAAGTGCAATGTATTTAAGATTAGATCAACAGTCTCTCTGGTACCCACGTCCACGTTTGGATTCCAGCGAACATGATATTGACTTTCTCTGGGACTCCAACCCGGACCCTATTCTAGGACTCTAACCCCAGATTCCAGGACTCTAACCCAGACACAAGTTCGGGACTCTAACCACAAACTAACGGCCTTATTCTGGGACTCCAACCCAGACAGACGTCGGGACTCTAACCCAGACAGAACTCTTTCTCTGGGACTCCAACCCGACCTAAAGGAGCTTGGTCCTTTCTCTGGGACTCAAACCCAGATTCTAGGCAAGGGCAAGGACACAAGGCAGATTCAAAGTGCTTTCACATTATACACCAGGCAGATTCAGTGCTTCACATATAAACTTTGTCATACAATAAAAATAAAATAATAGATAAGTAAAAGAAAAACATATGCAAAGAAATGGGTAAATAGAAAAAAGGCATTGTTAGTATTAAAATAGAAAATTAAGGCAAAGTTATAAAAGAGTTTTTAGAAAGTGCAGTTGTATTTAAGATTTTTAGCAGAAAGCTATAGCAAACATAAAAAGTTCTCATGTCTTGTTTTAAAGGTGCTCAGAGTTGGGGCAAGTCTTAAATCCTCTGGGAGGTTTATTCCAGGCAATTTGTTGCATAGTAAAAATCCTGATCCTTTCCCATGTTTTGTGTTTACTCTTGGGGATAATTAACAGATTGGTCTCAGAGGATCTTAGTGGTCTAGAGGGCTGATGTAGTGGAAGCATATCAGTTAAATATTTTGGGCCTAAACCATGTAGGGATTTATAGGTTAGCAACATGATTTTAAAATCAATTCTCTGACCTACAGGAAGCCAATTGTAACGACTTCAGAATTGGTGTAATATGATCAAATTTTTTGGTCTTTGTTAGAACTCTAGCAGCAGCATTCTGAACAAGCTGAAGCTTTCTCAGAGTTTGTTTTGGGAGAACCTGTGAGGAGGACCATTGCAGTAATCAAGCTTACTAGTGATTAAAGCATGTACAAGTTTTTGTAAGTCTTCGGTGGACATGAGCCCTCTAAGTTCTTGCTAACATTTTTTAAGGTGATAATATGCCGATTTTGTAACTGATTTGATGTGACTTTCAAAAATGTAAATCTGAATCCATGATAACCCCAGATTTCTTGGCTTTGATTGAGGGTTTCAGGGACAGAGAGTGAAGGTGTTGGGTTACTTTAAGCCTTTCCGTTTTAGAACCAAATACAATTATCTCTGTTTTGTCCTCATTTAGTTGAAGGACATTTCGGCACATCCATTCCTTCACTTGCTCAATGCACTGGCACAGCAGATCTATGGGCCGATAGTCATTTGGTGATAGCGATACATAGATTTGCGTGTCATCAGCATAGCAATGATGGTCAATATTGTTATTTTGCATGATTTGCCCTAGTGGGAGCATGTAGATGTTAAATAAAGAGGGGTCCTAAGATCGAACCTTGTGGGACTCCACATGTCACGTTGGTTGATTCTGATACAAGGTCAGCCAATGGAAACAAGAGTAGTTCTCTTTTTTGTAGGTAGGACCTGAACCAATTTAAGACAGTGCCTGAAAGCCCCACCCAGTTTTCTAACCTTTCCAGAAGTAATGTATGGTCTACAGTGTTCGAATGCAGCACTGAGGTCAAGTAGCATTAGTTATTGAGGTTTTGCCAGAGTCT
Organism: Melanogrammus aeglefinus; assembly: GCA_900291075.1. Taxonomy (NCBI): domain Eukaryota; kingdom Metazoa; phylum Chordata; class Actinopteri; order Gadiformes; family Gadidae; genus Melanogrammus; species Melanogrammus aeglefinus. Next base: position 18,842 of record OLKM01004363.1, on the reverse strand, counting down.
GTGTTAAGACGAAATGTCGTTTACAACTTTAATAAGGGCGGTCTCAGTGCTGTTGAGGGTCGAAATCCTGATTGGAAGGTGTCATAGCAACCAGTTGATGCCAGGAAGTGATTTAGTTGCTGGAGGAACAACTTTTCTCAATGATTTCACTTATGAAGGGTAGATTTGATATTGGTCTGTAGTTGTTAATAATAGAGGCATCTAGGCTCCGCTTTTTTGAAAGGGGTTTAATAACTGCAGTTTTCAAAGCTTTTGGGAAATTTCCTGACTGGAGAGAGTTGTTAACTATCTGTAATATGGCTAGTGCTAGGCAGTCGAAAACATTCTTAAAGATGTTGGTAGGTAATGTATCAAGGCAACAGGTGGATGGCTTTAGTTGTGGTCACAGTTTCCACAAGATTTGAGAGTTTTTAACATTAAAGCATTGCCATCCTTGCCACGTAATTTTGGCCTGAACAGGGTGGTAGTCACAACATTTTTGTTTGACGTGGAGATATTGATGGCGCGTCTGATACCTTCAATTTTTATCAATATAAAAAGCTGCAAACTCATTGCATTTCTGCCGCTGCGTGGAATGGAGATCAGTGTAGAATTTCTGTTCGGGGTTTGGGTCAGTCCTTGTCAACAGTTGCAAATAGGGTTTTTGCATTATTGGTGTTGGTTTTAATGATATTGGAGAAAAATGTTTCTCTAGCATTTTTTAGTCTAAATTGTGGCACGGAAGGCTCTTCTTTATTAGATGTCATGGGTGAATATGAAGTTTTGTTTACGCCAGATGCGTTCAACCTTCCTGCATTCCTTTTTCTGTGCTGTTACAGAAGCAGCTTTTCTCCAGGGGGCCTTTTTGCTTTCCAGAAATCGTTTTAACATCTATTAAGGTGCAATGACATCTATGATTCTCAAAATTTTCAAATTTAAAGTTTTTCTACAAGCATCATCAGCAGAAACATGGGTTTTAGAGGTGGTAGCAGGAGATGGCCTTTTAAAAAGTACATTAGAATCTTCATTTGATATACCGTTTTTTGACAGTGTTTTGATTTGTCTGTATGTCGGGAATAAAAGACTATGTTAAGAAAACACAAAAGTGGTCAGACCAAGGAAGGATCAGTCCACAGAGAGATCAGAAATCATGAGGCCCTTATGTGATAAACCAGGTCTAGAGTGTGCCCCTTACAATGGTTACGCCTCTTTCACATGTCTGGAGACAGTTCAAATGTGTCCAAAATGGTAAAAGTTTTTTGCACACACTTGTCCATCCAAATCCATCAGTATGAAAATTGAAGTCACAGTTTATCAATAGACAGTCAAATCTTCTGTGTGAGATGCTAGACAATAATTCTTGTGAATTTCATCGAAAAAATTTGCAGAATATGTGGGTGGCCTGTAAAATAATTAATCAGAGAACTCTGGGGAGCATTTCAATACAGCACTAAGGGTATTCGAAAGATGGGAAAATCACCAAATAACATCTGTTTCCCCTGAAATACATTTTTAAAATTATCAGCCAGCAACCCCTCCACCTCTTTTTTCCATATCTACACTGCATCAAAAAAAATTCTATAGTCAGGAGGAGCCTGTCTCTCTATCAGAACGGTTGCACTGTTATTTTGTCCCAGCCATGTTTCAGTTAAAAACATAAAATCCGTGAGTTGGAAGTGTTAATAAAATCATTAACTAAAATGATTTGTTTATTAAGAGACCTCACATTAAGTAGAGCCATCCTGATGGTGCTGTTGATAGGCTTTAGGTTGTTTTTGGTTTGGAGGCAATAAGATATGGATTTTTGTGAGGTTAGCAGTCTGTCTAAGTTTCCTTTGTTTACTCTCTTAGTGGTTATAGCATGAATGCGAAGTTGCCTGCTGCGACGTACGGCACCTTGGTTCAGCAAGATTATGAGAAGACTTCCTGTATACTGTGTCTTACGGCTTAAACCCTTTTTCACAGTCTCAGTTAATACTCAGGATACTATCAGTAGGGGGCGGGTGTGGGGCGCCTTCCTTCCTGGGGTGTTAGCAGGTGTGTTACACAGCCTGCGCGCATGGACTGGCGATGTATCATTTGGCACAGATGGCAAGTTTGATTGCCAGCAATGTTCAGTCTTCTTAAATTCGGCTGGAAAATCGCAAAGGAGACATCGGAGCTGGAGTTGTTGTTGTTGCTATGGGAGAGATGAGCTGGGGGTATCATAGATGGGGGAATGCAGAGGGAGGGGTGTGGCCATTTGCCTCGCCAAGCCAGCATCAGCGATGGGGAGGGCACAGTCGATAATGGCGTCGGGCGGGGCTGTTGTCTCTCTTCAAGGTCTGTGGGCTGTCTGCTATCTGTGTCAGATAGTGGCGGAGTGTTGTGTGGGGGAGGCTGTAGTCTACGCTTCTCTCAACCTGTGCTCTGATTGTGGCCTTGTGCGTCAGACCATGGCAAGAATTGTGGCTGTCGTAAAGCGCGAAAGAGAAAGATTGTCCCTCAACAGTTTTGACCTAAGCTGTTTGGGTGTAAGGCCATCTGCTCTGAAAAGATATTTGCCCCCAGAATAATTGAAATTGTCATATAGTCCCTTCCTCTTCATGCAGATCTGGAAAGCCATGTATTACTAGTAGACAGGTTGCAAAGTAGACGACCTTGAAATCTGTTTATTTCCCCTGTCAAATGTTGGTATGGGTCCACTGATGGAAGAACTTGATGTGTACTTTATGTCCAGTGTATCCCAATTAGTATCAGCTGTAATCCCTCTTCAGAAGTTCTGACTGTTCTGCTTGAATATCATTAAATCCTGCATGCACAATAATCTGTGAGATTTTGGGTTTCCATTATGATTTTGTTGCTAGTTTTTGGTTGATATCACTAACCATCATTCCATATGGAAAGATGCATGTTTTGATTCTTCTTTACCGGTTATATCCTTGATAGTTGAGTCTCCTATAATCAGAAGTGTCTGGTTCATCTGCTTCTCTGAGAATGGCCTTGTGGGACGGTGGCGGACACCTGCGCGAGCCCGCCTTCCGGTGGCGAACTGGTTGTTCAATCTCTGTCCGCACTGTCCGTCCGACGCATCTCGGGGCTCAGGGTGCATCGGTGGGCAGGCGCGTTCGTGGACATTTTGAGAATTGCATGGAACCGGATTCTTCATTGGCAGGGTTGATCTGAGTGACGGCTAATCTGCGCTGATACATGTAACTTTTAGCTTTGGGTTCACTTAGCATTTGTGTTGAGTGAACTTGTTGATTCTTACTTTGGTATTGTTGCTTTGGCTTAGCGCCGACTCTGTTTCAAGTGAGACGTAGCTGGAAAGTCTCTCTCTTGTCCAGCTTCCCGGAAGGTACAGTGATAGCTTGTGATCATCTCTGCTATCTGAGTGAGTCTAGCAAACTCACCCATACGGCACTGTTATCCTGCTGATAGTCCGTTGCATTTTTATGCTACTGGTGCTAGTTCTCTTTCAATTAAAGCCGCATTTCTGGTTCAGTTGTGGCGCAGTCTGGTGCATGTCCGAGTCTCACGTGCCCTGAGATGATCTGATATCAGAATACAGAGGCATGTTGGCGATAGGAAAGTCCAAGGCTTTTTCTGCGGTCTGATCCGGGAGTAAAAAGTGCCAAAATGTATTGTTGAATCAAGCGATTGAGGATGACGGAAACAAACTATATACTGTTAGGTAAATAAAATAAGATAAAGTAGATCTGAACGATGAATTAAGTAGTTCTTTCCAATGCCTAGCGGAGCTTCGGGAAACATGACCTCTCTCTCTCCTCTCTCCTACACACTAGGAGAGAGGAGAGAGGGTGAACGTAATTATAGTGAAATATGAATTACTAAATGATCTGCAATACACTGCGCATGCGTGTGTGTGTGTGTGTGTGTGTGTGTGTGTGTGTGTGTGCGTGTGTTGTGTGTGTGTGTGTGTGTGTGTGTGTGTGTGTGTGTGTGTGTGTGGTGTGTGTGTGTTGTGTGATGTTAAATAGTTTTTGTAACACAGGTAAGGTAATATGGTTAAGAGTGTCAGAGAATGGGTTGGGATTTTTCTCGCCGTCCCATCCATTAATGCTCATGATCTTAAGTGCGTGTGTGCGTGTTTGGTGTGGGTGAACGTTTAAGAAAAAAACATAGAACTGTCGTTTCAGCTCTCTGGTGCTCCCTGCTGGCAGTATACACTATACTGTCCTCATGTTTCACAAAAATAGTTTTGAGAGACGTAGTGTGTAGTCTTTGTACGTTTGCTTAAATCTCTCTCTCAAACGGTTGGCAGTAAAGATCAGGTCACCGATAGGCCACCACGGAGGCAATGAGTCTCGAGTTGAAAAAAGAAAAATGCTTACAGCACCTGGTATTTCCCCAGGCGACGGTCTCCCATCCATGTATCATAACCAGGCCCGGACCGACCTTGTAACTATAGCTTCCGAGATCAGACCGAGATCAGGTTGTTTCTGCGGTGGTATGGCCGTAAGCAATTATTGCTGCCAGCAAATACCAGGCTTTTATACAGTAACCACAATAAGGAGTGAGAAAGCTGCTGAGGCCCGACGTATTAGACTTTTACACAAACCAATCATTAGTTAATTATAGAACGGCAATAATTGATTCAGTAGACTCCTTATCCATGTAAACGATTATAGTGAAATTATGAATTACTAAATGAACTGCAATACACTGCGCATGCGTGGGTGGGTGTGTGTGGTGTGTGTGTGGTGTGGTGTGTGTGTGGTGTGTGTGTTGTGTGTGTGTGTGTGGTGTGTGTGTGTGTGTGGTGTGTGTGTGTGTGTGTGTGTGATGATGTTAAATGTTTGTACCAGGGTAAATGGTTAAAGTGTCAGAGAATGGGTGGGGATATTTTCGCCGTCCTCCCATGATCTTAAGTGCGTGTGTGCGTGTCTGTGGTGTGGGGTGGTGACACTTTAAGAAAAAATATAGAACTGTCGTGTTTCAGCTACCTCTGGTGCTCCCTGCTGGCAGTATACATCACTATCTGGTCCTCATGTTTCTATCACAAAAATAGTTTTGAGAGACGTTGTGAGTCTTATGTAGCGTTGCTTAAATTCTCTCCCACACAGGTTGGCAGTAAAGATCAGGTCAGCGTAGGTCACGGGAGCGCAATGAGCCTCGAGTTGAAACGAAGAAAAAAGCTTACTGCCACCTGGTATTTCCAGGCGGTCTCCCATCCAAGTACTAACAGGCCCGACCCTGCTTAGGCTTCCGAGATCAGACTAGATCCGGGCGTGTTCAGGGTGTTATGGCCGTAATCATATTATTTGCTGCAACAAAACCAGGCTTCTATCACCAGTAACACACATAAGGAGTGACAAAGCTGCTGAGACGCCGCACGTTATAACTTTATTAACACAACACTCTTTAAACAACATCATTAGTTTAATATAGACGCGCCAATAATTGAGATTCAGGTAGACCTCCTTATCCATGTAAACGATTATAGACGTAAAATCTGAATTACTAAATGATCTGCAATACACTGCGCATCTTTGTGTGCCGTGTGTGGTGTGTGATGGTGTTGTGTGTGTGTGGTGTGTGTGTGCGTGCGTGTGTGTGTGTGGTGTGTGTTGTGTGTGTGTGTGTGTGTGTGTGTGTGTGTGATGTGTGTGATGTGACTGTTAATTGTATCACCAAGGTAAATGGTTAAAAGTGTCAGAGAATGGTGTGGTATTTTCGCCCGTCCTCCCATGATCTATAAGTGCAGTTGTGTGCGTGTTGGTGTGGGTGAACGTTTTAAGAAAAATATAGAACTGTCGTTTCAAGCTCTGCTGGTGCTCCCTGCTCGGGCAGTATCACTATACTGTCCTCATGTTTCACAAAAATAGTTTTGAGAGACGTTGGTGAGTCTTTGTACGTTGCTTAAATTCTCTCAAACGGTTGGCAGTAAAGATCAAGGTCACGGTAGGGCCACGGAGGCAATGAGCTCGAGTTGAAAAAAGAAAAGCTTACAGCACCTGCTTATTTCCCAGGCGGTTCTCCATCCAAGTACTAACCAGGCGCCCGACCCTGCTTAGCTTCCGAGATCATCAGACGAGAGCATCGGGCTTGTTCAGGGTGGTTATGGCCGTAAGCAATTATTGCGCTGCAGCAAAACCAGGCTTTCTTATACAGTAAACACATAAGGATGTGAGAAAAGCTGTCCTGAGGAGGCCCGAGACGTTATACTTTTTACAAAAACAATCATTAGTTTAATATAGACGGCAATAATTGATTTCAGTAGACCTCCTTATCCATGTCTAAACGATTATAGTGAAATATGAATTACTAAATGATCCTGCAATACAACTGCGCATTCGTGCCGTGTGTGTGTGTGTTGTGTGTGTGTGTGTGTTGTGTTGTGTGTGTGTGTCTGTGTGTGTGTGTGTGTGTGTTGTGTGTGTGTGTGTGTATTTTGTGTGTTGTGTGTGTTGTGTTGTGTGTGATGTTAAATTTTTGTAACCAAGGTAAATGGTTATAAAGTGTTCATGAGAATGGGCGTGGGTATTTTCTGCCGTTCCTCTTCATGATCTTCTAAGTGCGTGTTGTGCGGTGTCTTGGCTTGTGGGTGTAACGTCTTAAGGAATAACGATATATAGAACCTGTACTTTGTCGTGTCAGCTCTCTGGTGCTCTCCTGCTGGCAGTATCACTATTACTGTCTCTCATGTTTCATCAAAAATAGTTTTGAGAGACCGTTTGTGAGGTGTCTTTGTACGCTTTGTCTCTAATTTCTCTCAAAACGGTTGGCCAGTAAAAGGATCAGGTCCACGGTGTTGCGCCACCAGGAGGCCAATGAGCTCGAGTTTGAAAAAAGGAGAAGCATTACAGCACCACCTGGTATTTCCCCAGGCAGTCTCTCCCATCCCAAGTACTAACCCAGGCCCCGACCCCTGCTTAGCTTTCCAGAGATCAGACGAGATCGGGGCTGTGTTCAGGGTGGTAGATGGCCGATAAAGCAATTATGTGCTGCAGCAAAACCAGGCTTTATATACAGTAACACATAAGGAGGTGAGAAAGCTGCTGAGGCCCGACGTTATACTTTCTACAAAAACAATCATTAGTTTTAATATAGACGGCAATAATTGATTCATGTAGAGACTCCTCTTAATCCATGTAAACGATTATAGTTGAAATATGAATTTACTAAATGATCTGCAATATCACACTGGCGCAATCGCGTGTGTGTGGTGTGTGTGTGTGTGTGTGTGTGTGTGTGTGTGTGTTATGTGTGTGTGTGTGTGTGTGTTGTGTGTGTGTGTGTGTGTGGTGTGTGTGTGTGTGTGTGTGTGTGTGTGTGTGATGTTAAATGTTTGTACCAAGGTAAATGGTTAAAGTGTCAGAGAGAATGGGTGGGTATTTTTTCGCCGTCCTTCCCATGATCTTTAAGTGCGTGTGTGCGTGTTGTGTGTGTGCTTGGTGAACGTTTAAGAAAAAACATAGAACTGTCGTTTCAGCTCTCTCTGGTGGCTTCCTGCTCGGCAGTTATCAACTATACTGTCCTCATGTTTCACAAAAATAGTTTTTGAGAGAGACGTTGTTGTGAGTCTTTGTACGTTGCTTAAATTTCTCTCCAAACGGGTTTGGCACAGTAAAGATCAGGTCACGTTAGGCCACGGAGGCAATTGAGCTCGAGTTGAAAAAAGAAAAAGCTTACAGGCACCTGGTTATTCCCAGTCGGCGGTCTCCCATCCAAGTACTAACACAGGCCCCGACCCTGCTTAGCTTCCGAGATTCAGACGAGATCGGGCGTGTTCAGGGTGGTAATGGCCGTAAGCAATTATTGCTGCAGCAAAAACAGGGCTTTATACAGTAACACATAAGGAGTGAGAAAGCTGCTGAAGGCCCGACGTTATACTTTTTACAAAAACAATCATTAGTTTATTAATAAGACGGCAATAATTGATTCAGTAGACTCCTTATCCATGTTAACGACTATTATAGTGGAATATTGATATTGAATACTAATGATGCATCTGCAATACACTGCGCATGCGTGATGTGTGTGTGTGTGTGTGTGTGTGTCTGTGTGTGTGTGTGTGGTGTGTGTGTGTGTGTGTGGTGTGTGTGTGTGTGTGTGCTGTGTGTGTGTGTTGTGTTGTGTGATGTTAAATGTTTGTACCAAGTAAATGGTGTTAAAGTGTCAGAGAATGGGTGTGGTTATTTTCGCCGTCCTCCCACATGATCTTAAAGTGCGTGTCGGTGTGCGTGTTGGTGTGGGTGAACGTTTAAGAAAAATATAGAACTGTCGTTTTCAGCTCTCTGGTGCTCCCTGCTGGCAGTAATCACTATACTCTGTCCTCATGTTTTCACAAAAATAGTTTTTGAGAGACGTTGTGAGTCTTTGTACGTTGTGCTTAAATTCTCTCAAAACGGTTGGCAGTAAAGATCAGGTCACGGTAGGCCACGGAGGCAAATGAGCTTCGAGTTGCAAAAAGAAAAAAGCTACACAGCACCTGGTATTCCCAGGCGGTCTCCCCATCCAAGTACTAACCAGGCACGACCCTGCTTAGCTTCCGAGATCAGACGAACGAGTTCCGGGCCGTGTTTCAGGGTGGTATGGCCGTAAGCAATTATTGCTGCAGCAAAACCAGGCTTAATACAGTAACACATAAGGAGTGAGAAAGCTGCTGCTGAGGCCCGCGACGTTATACTTTTACAAAAACAATCATTAGTTTAATATAGACGGCAATAATTGATTCAGTAGACTCCTTATCCATGTAACACGATTATAGTGAAATATGAATTACTAAATGATCTGCAATACATGCGCATGCGTTTGTGTGTGTGTGTGTGTGTGTGTGTGTGTGTGTGTGTGTGTGTGTGTGTGTGTGTGGTGTGTGTGTGTTGGTGTGGTGTGTGTGTGTGTGTGTGTGTGTGTGTGTGTGTGTGTGTGTGTGTGTGATGTTAAATGTTTGTACCAAGGTAAATAGTTAAAGTGTCAGAGAATGGGTGGGTATTTTCGCCGTCCTCCCATGATCTTAAGTGCGTGTGTGCGTGTTGGTGTGGGTGAACGTTTAAGAAAAATATAGAACTGTCGTTTCAGCTCTCTGGTGCTCCCTGCTGGCAGTATCACTATACTGTCCTCATGTTTCACAAAAATAGTTTTGAGAGACGTTGTGAGTCTTTGTACGTTGCTTAAATTCTCTCAAACGGTTGGCAGTAAAGATCAGGTCACGGTAGGCCACGGAGGCAATGAGCTCGAGTTGAAAAAGAAAAAGCTTACAGCACCTGGTATTCCCAGGCGGTCTCCCATCCAAGTACTAACCAGGCCCGACCATGCTTAGCTTCCGAGATCAGACGAGAGATCTGGCGCTGTTCAGGGTGGTATTAGCTGTAAGCAATTATTGCTGCAGCAAAAACCAGGCCTTTATACAGTAACACATAAGGAGTGAGAAAGCTGCTGAGGCCCGACCGTTATATACTTTTACAAAAACAATCATTAGTTTAATATAGACGGCAATAATTGATTCAGTAGACTCCTTATCCATGTAAACGATTATAGTGAAATATGAATTACTAAATGATCTGCAATACACTGCGCATGCGTGTGTGTGTGTGTGTGTGTGTGCGTGCGTGCGTGCGTGCGTGTGTGTGTGTGTGTGTGTGTGTGTGTGTGTGTGTGTGTGTGTGTGTGTGTGTGTGTATTTAATGTTTGTACCAAGGTAAATAGTTTAAAGTGTCAGAGAATGGGTGGGTATTTTCGCCGTCCTCCCATGATCTTAAGTGCGTGTGTGCGTGTTGGTGTGGGTGAACGTTTAAGAAAAATATAGAACTGTCGTTTCAGCTCTCTGGTGCTCCCTGCTGGCAGTATCACTATACGTGTCCTCATGTTTCAACAAAAATAGTTTTGAGAGACGGTTGTGAGTCTTTTGTACGTTGCTTTAAATTCTCTCTCAAACGGTTGGCAGTAAAGATCAGGTCACGGTAGGTCACGCAGGAGGCAATGAGCCTGCTAGTTTGAAGAAGAAAAAGCTTAACCTGCACCTGGGTATTTCCCAGGCGGTCTCCCATCCAAGTACTAACCAGGCCCGACCCTGCTTAGCTTCCGAGATCAGACGAGATCGGGCGTGTTCAGGTGGTGGTATGGCCGTAAGCAATTATTGCTGCAGCAAAACCAGGCTTTTATACAGTAAACACATAAGGAGTGAGAAAGCTGCTGAGGCCCGACGTTATACTTTTACAAAAACAATCATTAGTTTAATATTAGACGGCAATAATTGATTCAGTAGACTCCTTATCCATGTAAACGATTATAGTGAAATATATGAATTACTAAATGATCTGCAATACACTGCGCATGCGTGTGTGTGTCGTGTGTGTGTGTGTGTGTGTGTGTGTGTGTGGTTGTGTGTGTGTGTGTGTGTGTGTGTGTGTGTGTGTGGTGTGTGTGTGTGTGTGTGTGTGTGTGTGTGTGTGTGTGATGTTATAATGTTTGTTTACCAAGGTAAATGGTTAAAGTGTCAGAGAATGGGTGGGTATTTTCGCCGTCCTCCCATGATCTTTAAGTGCGGTTGTGTGCGTGTTGGTGTGGGTGAACGTTTAAGAAAAATATAGAACTGTCGTTTCAGCTCTCTGGTGCTCCCTGCTGGCAGTATCACTATACTGTCCTCATGTTTCACAAAAATAGTTTTGAGAGACGTTGTGAGTCTTTGTACGTTGCTTAAATTCTCTCAAACGGTTGGCAGTAAAGATCAGGTCACAGTAGGTCACGGAGGCAATGAGCTCGAGTTGAAAAAGAAAAAGCTTACAGCACCTGGTATTCCCAGGCGGTCTCCCATCCAAGTACTAACCAGGCCCGACCCTGCTTAGCTTCCGAGATCAGACGAGATCGGGCGTGTGTTCAGGGGTGGTATGGCCGTAAGCAATTATTGCTGCAGCAAAACCCAGGGTTTAATACAGTAACACATAAGGAGTGAGAAAGCTGCTGAGGCCGACGTTATACTTTTACAAAAACAATCATTAGTTTAAATATAGACGCAATAATTGATTCAGTAGACTCCTTATCCATGTAAACGATTATAGTGAAATATGAATTACTAAATGATCTTGCAATACACTGCGCATGCGTAGTGTTGTGTGTGTGTGTGGTGTGTGTGTGTGTGTGTGGTGTGGTGTGTGTGGTGTGTGTGTGTGTGTGTGTGTGTTGTGTGTGTGTGTGTGTGTGTGTGTGTGTGTGTGATGTTAAATGTTTGTACCAAGGTAAATGGTTAAAGTGTTCAGAGAATGGGTGGGTATTTTTCGCCGTCCTCCCATGATCCTTAAGTGCGTGGTGTGCGTGTTGGTGTGGGTGAACGGTTTAAAAAAAAATATAGAACTGTCGTTTCAGCTCTCTGGTGCTGCTCCCTGCTGGCAGTATCACTATACTGTCCTCATGGTTTCACAAAAATAGTTTTGAGAGACGTTGTGAGTCTTTGTACGTTGCTTAAATTCTCTCAAACGGTTGGCAGTAAAGATCAGGTCACAGTAGGTCACGGAGGCAATGAGCTCGAGTTGAAAAAGAAAAAGCTTACAGCACCTGGTATTCCCAGGCGGTCTCCCATCCAAGTACTAACCAGCCCCGACCAAGCTTAGCTTCCGAGATCAGACGAGATCGGGCGTGTTCAGGGTGGTATGGCCTTAAGCAATTATTGCTGCAGCAAAACCAGGCTTTATACAGTAACACATAAGGAGTGAGAAAGCTGCTGAGGCCCGACGTTATACTTTTACAAAAACAATCATTAGTTTAATATAGACGGCAATAATTGATTCAGTAGACTCCTTATCCATGTAAACGATTATAGTGAAATATGAATTACTAAATGATCTACAATACACTGCGCATGCGTGTGTGTGTGTGTGTGTGTGTTGTGTGTGTGTGTGTGTGTTTGTGTGTGTGTGTGTGTGTGTGTGTGTGTGTGTGTGTGTGTGTGTGTGTGTGTGTGTGTGTGTGTGTGTGTGTGTGATGTTAAATGTTTGTACCAAGGTAAAATGGTTAAAGTGTCAGAGAATGGGTGGGTATTTTCGCCGTCCCTCCATGATCTTATAGTGCGTGTGTGCGTGTTGGTGTGGGTGAAACGTTTAAGAGAAAACATATAGAACTGTCGTTTTCAGCTCTCTGGTGGCTTCCCTGCTGGCAGTATCACTTATACTGTCCTCTCATGTTTCACCAAAAATAGTTTTGAGGAGACGTTTGTGAGTCTTTTGTACGTTGCTTATAAATTCTCTCAAACGGTTGGCAGTAAAGATCAGGTCACGGTAGAGGCCACGGAGGCAATGAGCTCGAGTTGAAAAGAAGAAAAAGCTTACAGCACCTGGTATTCCCAGGCGGTCTCTCCATCCAAGTACTAACCAGGGCCCGACCCTGCTTAGGCTTTCCGAGATCAGACGAGATCGGGCGTGTTCAGGGTGGTATGGCCGTAAGCAATTATTTGCTTGCAGCAAAACCAGGGCTTTATACAGTAACACATAAGGAGTGAGAAAAGCTGCTGAGAGGCCCGACGTTATAACTTTACAAAAAAACAATCAATTAGTTTTAATATAGACGGCAAATAATTGATTCAGTAGACTTCCTTATCCCATGTAAACGATTATAGTGAAATATGAATTACTAAATGATCTGCAATACACTGCGCATGCGTGCTGTGTGTGTGTGTTGTGTGTGTGTGTGTTGTGTTGTGTGTGTGTGGTGTGTGTGTGTGTGTGTGTGTGTGTGTGTGTGTGTGTGTGTGTGTGTGTGTGTGTGTGTGTGTGTGTGTGTGTGTGTGTGTGTGATGTTAAATGTTTGTACCAAGGTAAAATGGTTAAAGTGTCAGAGAATGGGTGGGTACTTTTTCGCCGTCCTCCCAATGATCTTAAGTGCGTGTGTGCGTGTTGGGTGTGGGTGAACGTTTTAAAGAAAAATATAGAACTGTCGTTTCAGCTCTCTTGGTGCTCCCTGCTGGCAGTATCACTATACTGTCCTCATGTTTTCACCAAAATAGTTTTGAGAGACGTTGTGATTCTTTGTACGTTGCTTAAAATTCTCTTCAACCGTTTGGCAGTAAAGATCAGGTCACGGTAGTCAGCCACGGAGGCAATGAGCTCGAGTTGAAAAAAGAAAAAAGCACTTACAGCACCTAGTAATTCCAGGCCGGTCTCGCATCCAATGTACTTAACCAGGCCCGACCTCTGCTTAGCTTCCGAGACTCGATACGAGATTCGAATCGGGCGTGTTTATCAGGTCGGTAATGATTATGGCGCAGTCAGCACCACTTATTTGTTTAGCTAAGCGAGAGCGAGACCAGGCTTTATGACGTGTAACTGACAATGACCATTAAGAGGTGAGTATAAGCTGACTATGAGAGCCCCACATTAGAAACGGTATTATAATGTAACCATATTACTAAACAAAATCATTATGTCTTAATCATAGTAGATGAAGTGTGCAATATTGAATCTCAGTGTTAGACTCTTTATCATAGGTACGATAATAGTTGATATCTGAATGAGAAATAGCTCTTAACATGATCATACTACAAATACTACTGCGACACATTTGCGACTGTCTGTCGTGACGATGCTGTTCGTGTGGCTGTAGTGTCGTGTTGAACTGAGTCGTGTGTGGTGTTGTAGTGTGTGTTGCTGGTTGTGTTGGTGGATTGTAGTGTGGTGTGTGTGTAGTCTGAGTAGTGTGTGTGTGTGGCTATATATCGCAGTAGTGATGTTATTGTACACCTTAAAGGTAACACACTTGTGGTTTAGAAGTCGCAGAGAATGGGCTGGGCTATATGCTCTATTCGCCGCCTCCGCACATCTCCATTGATCTCTATGACTAAGTGGCGTGTGTGCGTGCTCTGGTGGTGTCGTGGGTGCACACACACGCTCTTAACAGAAAAATTACAAAGCGCACTTTCGTTTCTTCACAGCTCTCTCGGCAAGATGGGCTCAGCTGCTGCCGCAAGTATCCACTATAGCCGCGTCTAGTCAGCATGTGATCTTCATCTAGTCAGAATATAGATATTCTATCTGACGCGAGGACCCGTATGTCGGAGTCTTTTGCTGAGTCACTTGCCCTATGGCCTTTGCCTGTCATAACTTTCCTTCTCTACTACTCTGTAGAGTCACAGCTCTATAAAGATCAGGTGCACGCGGAGGCCACGGCAGGCGAATTGACGCTCCATCCTCGAGCAGTCTGAAAAGAAAACACCGCTGACAGCCATCCATCGGTTCACACACCAGACGGTCCTCATCCCCCCAACCCTTCCCCACAGGTTCAATTTCAACACCAGGCCCTCGGACCCTGCCCTACGCTCTCTACACGCAGTATCTTCAGCACCCATACCCGACGCATCCGGGTCCCGCTCGTTTCACGGGTCGCGGCTCCCACTGCCGCCCCGTACAGCCAATCTACTTCGCCTCTTCTGCGGCACAATACAGCCATCCACGGCGTTTCTAAGAGATTGGCGAGTGTAGCACAAACGGAGTCGATGAAAGAGCCACTGCGCCTGAGCGGTGGCCTCTTCTTGACCGAGTATAGGGACCTGGGAGAGGTTGCAGTGCAGGCTGACCGGACATCGATCATTAACTCTGTTGGCGTTAGAGTAGTGAAGGAACGGTGTCAATCACCATCTGCAGTTCAGTAGACCCTTATCCATGTCACACACGATGATGATGTGGAGGGAAGGAATTATATGAAGTGAGCTCAATGTATCTGGCGAATACATGCTAGCGCATGACCAGCGCAAGCGGCGTCTGGATGATGGGCATCGCCGATGAGGCGGTGTGCTGTCAGATGCGTGACAGGGGGGAGGGTGTGTGTGTTGTGTGTGTGTGTGGTGAGGTTGTTTGCTACAGTGGATAATCGAAGTGTCTGTGTAGTCTGTGTGTTGTCGTGGTGTGTGGGCGATGGGTGAGGAAGTGAAGTGTGATACCGAAGGTATGGTTAAAGTGTCAGAGAATGGGTGGGTATTTTCCCGTCCTCGGGAGAGGGAAGGGAGAGGCCATGATGCTAATGTATGTTGCAGATAGAGTTGAGTCTGCAATGTGTGTGAAGTGGAGTGGAGGGAGTGAGGATACAGCCTTAAAGAAATCAGGGATAATGACGAGGCAAAGACTGATCGGAGTAGACACAGAGAGGAACTACTGAAGAGTGGTGCTCGCCTGGCTGGGGAACGAGGTGATCGAACTGAGTAAGACGATGTCGATGCACGAGGATTTCACGAAAAGAATAGTTATGAAGAGAGCAGGTATGTGAGTCTTATGTACGGAGACGTTAAGATTCTCTACAAAAGCAGGTAGGGCACAGTAAAAAGATCAAGTAGCAGAGTGAGGTCAAACGGAGGCAAATGGAGCCTCAGATTATGAGAGAAAGAAAAGAAGATTAACAGGCACCGTGGATTATTGAGAAAAGCCAAGGGAGACGGTCGTCACCATGCCAGAGGTACTAGAAGAACCAGGGCCACGTCCCTGCTTAGGGCTTCCGAAGATTCAAAGAGGCACGAGATCGGGGGCCGTGCGAGGGTGGTAGTGTAAAGCCATAAGGGCAAATGAGTAGGATCTGCAGCAAAACCAGGACTTTATACAGTCACACATTAAGAGAGTGAAGATAAAGCTGCTGAAGGCCCGAGCGTTATAGAGCTTTTTACAAAAACTAAATCATGAGTAGAGTTTAATTTATAGACGGCAATAATTGATTCAGATAGGAGCTCCATTATGCTCATGTAATAAGACTGAGAGATTAATGAGTGAAAACTGAGATAACTAAATGAGTCTGCATAAACACGCGAGCATGTGTGGTGTGAGTTGTGTGTGTGTGTGTGTGTGTGTGTGTGTGTGTGTGGTGTGTGTGTGTGTGTGTGTATGTGTGTGTGTGTGATGATAGTAAATGTGATGTACCAGCGTAAACGGTTAAAGGGTGTCAGAGAATGGTGGGGGTATTTTCTCGCCATCTCACTAGATTGGCGCATGATCTAAGTGCGGTGTGTGCGTGTGTGGTGTGGGCTAGAAACGCTTGGGTAAAGAAAAACACTTAGTATGAGCTGGACTGTCCGAGTTATCAGCCTCTCATGGTGCTACACCCTTTTGGCAGTATCGAACTAATAAAGGACTAGTCGCGCATAGTCTATCCACATCAAAAATAGTTTTTGTAGAGACGTTGAGTGAAGTACCATCTATGGGAGTTTACGTTGTATAAATTCTCTCAAAACGGTTGCGCAGTTAAAGATCAGGGTCCACGGTAGGAACCAGAGCGAGGCCAGTATAGAGCTCGAGTTGGGTGAGAAAAAGAAAAGCTTACAGCAACCTGGTATTCCCAGGCTGTCTCCCATACCAAGTTCTAACTAAGGCCCGACGCCTGCTTAGCTTCCGGGAGATCAGACGAGAGGGCGTAGCTCAGGGCTGATATGAGCCATAGAAGAATTATTGCTGCAGCAAAACACAGGGTTTATACAAGTACCATAGGAGTGGAGAAATGCTGCTGAAGGCCCGACGTTATTACCAGCCTTTTACAAAAAACAATCCATTAGTTTAATATATAGACGGCAAGATGATTCAGTAGACTCCTTAATCCATAGGAACACGATTACCACAGTGGAGAAATTTATGAATCTAACTAAATGATGCTGCAAATACAACTGCGACATTGGAACGCTGGGATGTGTGTGTGTGTGCCTCTCCTCCAGGCGTGAGTGCGTCCAGGTACAGTTACAGGCACCCCCCCCGTTGACAGACAGGAGGCGCGTGCGATGCGTCGCAGTGCGTGCGTGTGTGTGTGTGTGTGTGTTTGTGGGGAATGTCTAAATGTTGTTACGCAAGGTAAATGGTTAACCAGTGTCAGGAATGGGTGGGTATTTCCAGCACTCCCTCAGGGACACGGAACAGACAGCACATGATCTCAGGTAAGGTTGTCGTGGTGCGGTTATTTGGTGGTGGTGAACGTTTAAGAAAAATATAGAACTGTCCGTTTCAGCTCTCGCGTGCTACCCTTACGCGGCAGTATCAAACTATATAGCTGTCCTCAATGATTCATCCGACAACAAAAATAGTTTTGAGAGAGACTTGTGAGTATCTTTGTACGTTGGCTTAAATTCTACCCTCAAAACCAGGTTGGGCAGTAAAGATGGCAGGTCACACAGGGAGTCAGGAGACACGGACAAGAGGACAAGGTGAGCGTCAGCGAGAGCACGCTCTGAAAAAAGAAAAAAAAGATTACACAGGCACACCTGGTATCATGCCGCAGGCTGTCTCCACACTACCAAGTTGGAACTCAAATGCGCAGGCCGCACCATTCGAACTGCTTAGCTTCCGAGTCCAGACAAGATCGGCGTGTTCAGGGTGGTAAATGGCCATAAGCAATTATTGCTGCCAGCATAACCGAGGTGTTTATTACAGATAACAAACAGTAAGGAGCTGAGATTAAGCTGCCTGCAGTATGCGTCCCCGACGTTATAACTACCCATTATTACAAAAATAACATCATTAGTTTAATATAGACGGCAATAATTGAAATTCAGTTAAGAACTCCTTAATCTCATGTAGAACGATTATTTAGTGAAATTATATGAGGATTAAGACTAAAATATGAGAGTTTCTGCATAAAACTTGCGCATTGCGTGTGTGTGTGTGTGTGTTGTGTGTGTGTGTGTGTTATGTGTGGTGCTGTGTGTAGTTTGTGGTGTGTGTGTGTGTGTGTGTGTGTGTGTGATGTGTGGTGGTGCCCCGTGTGTGGTGATGTTAAATGTTCTGTACCAAGGTAAATTGGTTAAGTGCCCAGAGAATGGTGGGTATTATTTTCGCCGTCCTCAAAGCATGATTCTTAAATGTTGGCGTGGTGTGCGTGTATGGTGTGGGTGAACGTTTTAGAATTTAAATATAGAACTGTCGTTTGCGGCTCTCTGGGGTGCGCTCCCTGCTTGGCAGGTATCACTATACTGTCCTCATGTTTCACAAAAATAGTTTTAAGAGACGTTGTGAGATCGCATTTGAGTAAACCGTCTGCTTAAATTCTCCTCCAACGTTGGCAGTAAAGATTCAGGTCACGGTAGGCCACGGATAGGCAATGAGCTAAAGAGTTGAGAAAAAGAAAAAAAGCTTACAGCACCTGTAAAAATTACGGCCAGGCGGTCCCATCCAAGTACTAAACCAGGCCACCGACCATCTGCTTAGCTTTCCGAGGATCAACCGAGATCGGTGCGTGTTCAGGGTCGGTATGGCCAAAAAAGCAATTTTATGCTCAGCAAAAACCAGGCTTTAATACAGTAACACATAAGGAGTGAGAAAGCTGCTGAGGCCCTGACGTTTACTTTACAAAAACAATCATTAGATTTACATATACGAGCGGCAATATTGCTTCTCAGTAGACTCCTTTCCCAATCCAATTCGTAAACGATTATAGTTGAAGCATCAAACAATTACTAAAATGATCTCAATACAACTGCGTATGCGTGTGTGTGGTGTGTGTGTGTGTGTGTGTGTGTGTGTGTGTGTGTGTTGTGTGTGTGTGTGTGTGTGTGTATCTTGTGTGTGTGTGTGTGTGTTGTGTGTGTGTGTGACTGTTTAATATGTTCGTAACCAGGTAATACTTGGTGAAAAGGTGTCCAGAACGAAGGGTTGGGTATTTTCGCCGTCTCACCCCATGATCGTAAGTGCGGTGTGTGCGTGTTTGGTGTGGGTGAATCGTTTAAGAAAAAATATAGAACTGTCGTTTCAGCTCCTCTGGTGTCTCTCCTGTCTGGCAAGTCACTCAACTATACTGTCCTCAAATAGTTTCACACAAAAAATATTTTTGAGACGACGTTGTGAGTCTTTATGTAACCGGTTGCTTAGGAATTCTTCCTCAACGGTTCTGGCAGTAAAGACAGGTCCAACGGTAGGCCACGGAGGCCAATGGACTCTCCCGGAGTTTGAAAGAATACAAGCCTTTGCGAA
>OLKM01004362.1:0-22997 GCA_900291075.1 Melanogrammus aeglefinus | reverse complement strand
AACATTCTTACTGTTAGTTTTATAATAATTCAATTCAAAGTACCTCCCACTCTCAAAGTGCATACGCGAATGGATAATTTCCTCAATTTCAAAAAATGTATTAAAAATTATTCCTTAAGAGGTTTGCTGATATTTTCAAAAGTTTCTTGCTACAGCATACACTGACTATCACTGTAAAACAATATCAACTTTTTATTCTGTTGGTTTTATAAATATCATTCAAAGTCCCCCACTCCGTCATAGTGCATATACTTGAGCGAATCGGATTATTCCTCAATTTCAAAATGTTTTAAAAAATTTACTTCCTTAAGAGGTTGTGTATTCTCATGGATCACATGTTCACATTGATACTGACATACACCTATAAGAACCGACTATTCTCCAGTTAATTTCACTCTACGTTTATATAAAGAATTCACTCAACACCTTCCCACATCTCAATGCTGCATATATGGCCTGATCACTGTCCTACAGATATAAGCCAGAGGTTGCCATATTGTTTTCTCCTCTCTATTGCGAAACTAATAAATCTTTAGTAACAATCCAACTTTCAAATAAAATGTACATAAATATTTTTCTGAAAAATGTCATAGGCCAAATAAAATAGTATCAAATAAATACAATTGCCATTTTTACATTAACTGTCAAAGTGTCGACTTTAAATACACAAGACGGAAAACCTTGGGCATAATGCTTTTTTTTTTTCTTTTGGTCTTACCATAGAAATACATTTCTAATACGTAAAGAACTTCTTCACATGAAGCCATCAAATGTGATAGGACTAACCGATTTTGAGACACTTATGTGCAACCACCTCACACGTGGTATCCTATAATGAAATAAAAGTTCCACTCTAGGCTTAACTTTGGCTTGTTCACATTTGGAACACTGCCAGATGTCATCAATTCCGATCACAGCTCAGCTGGAATGGTGCAGTCATGTAGTATACCACTCTCTATGCAGCAGCTGAACACTGCAACATCAGCCTCTATTGTACATAAGAGCTGTTATGCAACACTACGTATCTTGGGTACTGTAGTTTTTGTGATGTTTGACTCAAGCTTCTCTGTCTTCAACATTCATTCGAAATGTGATGATGTTCCTTGTGAATGACTTGTACAGCTGTGCCCTCATCCTGCTTTCATTGAATCTGCACTGTTCTGGTTGATGACCCTTGCATAATCAATATGCAAAGCTATGCAAAACACACCCAGTTACCTCCATAAATTGCTTGCTTGCTGCACTGCTGGTTGCATTCACATAGAGAAAATCTAAAACAGTCATAATAATGTTTTGATGTAAAACAACTATTCTGAAGACTTTTTTATGTCTTCATGTTTATTTTGATATGAACAAACAGAGGAACCTTAAAATAAAATTATCAATCAATCATCTGTCTGTGGATACATCACAATGTCAAGTCTGGCATTTCAGAAGTTATTAAAATTGTGTGTTGGCAGTAATGCCACACCTTGCTTCTTTAAGCCACAGTCACTGTTTGCTGTGAAAAAAAAGTAGAAGAGCAAGAGATAGAGGCTGTTATAGAAAAGCATAGAAGAAGTGTAATTCTCAGAAAGGGCTGCATCAACTGTACCAGTCCTGAAACCATATTAAAAGGCATGAATTTGGGGAATGAAGGGCAAGTCAACAGTAACCAACTCCAAAAGTGGAGGACCTGAGGAGAGAAATACACAAAGTTAGAGATAAAATCAACATATTGAACTCGATGAAGACTCAAAGTGTGCCACAGTAAACATACAGAATTGTTGGAATACACAAAGCAACAATCCATACAAGCTAACAGAATACAGACGAGTGAGATTGGATGAAGCGATCAATGCACTAAAAAAGGACTTACTGGCACAAAACTGGGACATAATATACCATAAAAGAGACATTGATAGTGCTTATGAAACATTTATTACTTTGTTTATTATTATTGTTGTTTATATATTATTATTATTATTATTATTACTTTGTTTACTTTATAATAAAAACTGTCAAATCAAAGAATATAACAGAAAACAAATAGATACTAAATGTCCATGGATTAGAAAAGGGATTACAAAATGCCTGCAAAATAAAAATATGCACTGTACAGAGGTTTCATAAGACAGAGAACTAAAGATTCAGAAAATAAAGACAAAAAGTACAAGAATAAGTTAACTAATATTATAAGAGCAGGCAAGAAAGATTATTATAGGAGAATTATCCATTTGCCAGTATGGACTATGAGAGGGGAGTGGGACTTTGGATTGAATTTATGATAAAACCCATACAGTAAATGTTTTGATATGTTTATAATAGTGATATTCAGGATCACTGTGAACAAGAATCCTTGAAAATTCAAAGCAAAACCCTCTTAAGGCAATAATTTTAAATACATTTTAAAATTGAGGAAATTATCCCATTCGCCAAGTATGGCACTTTGAGAGTGGAGGGACTTTGAATGGAATTTATTAATAAACCATACGGTAAAAATTTGTTTTGAATATTTTATACAGTGAAGTCAGGAATCATGTGAACACAAGAATCCTTTGAAAAATATTAGCAAACCTCTAAGGAATAATTTTAAATAACATTTTTGAAATTGAGGAAATTATCCATTCCCGCCAGTTATGCAACTTTGAGAGTGGAAGGGACTTTGAATTGGAATTTATTATGAACCATACAGTAAAGTTTGATATTGTTATACAGTGAATAATCAGATCACTGTGAACAAGAAACCTTTGAAAATAATCAGCAACCTCTTAAGGAATAATTTTTAATACATTTTTGAAATGAGGAAGATGATCCATCTCGCGCAGTATGCACTTTGAGAGTGGGAGGGGACCTTTGAAATTGAATTTATTATGAAACCATACCAGTAAAAAATGTTTTGATATGTTAAACATGGATAATCAGGATGCACTGTGACAAGAAACCTTTGAAAATATCAGCACACTCTTAAGGAATAATTTTAATAACATTTTTGAAATTGAGGAAAGATCCATTCGCCAGTGTATGCACTTTGAGAGTGGGAGGGACTTTGAATTGAATTTATTATAAAACCATACAGTAAAATGTTTTGATATGTTATACAGTGATAGTAGAGATCACTGTGACCAAGAATCCATTGACAATATCAGCAAAACCTCTTAAGGAATAATTTTAAATACATTTTTGAAATTGAGGAAATTAATCATATCGCCAGTATTGCAACTTTGAGAGTGGGAAGGTACTTTGAATTGAAATTTATTATGAAACCATACAGTAAAATGTTTTGATATTTTTATACATGATAGTCAGAATCACTGTGGAACAAGAATCCATTAGAAATATCAGCAAACCTTTTAGGAATAATTTTAATACATTTTTGAAATTGAGGGAAATTATCCATTCGCCAGTAATGCACGCTTTTGAGAGTAAGGAGGGAACTTGAATCGAATTTATTATAAAACATACAGTAAAGATGTTTTGATATTTTATACAGTGATAGTCAGGATCACTGTGAACAAGAATCCTTTGAACATATCAAGCAAACCTCTTAAAGGAATAATTTTAATACATTTTTGAAATTGAGTGAATTATCCATATTCGCTCAGTATGCACTTTGAGAGAGTGGGAGGGGACTTTGAATGAATTTATTATGAAACCATACAGTAGAATGTTTTGAATATTGTTATAACAGTGATATCAGGATCACTGTGAACAAGAAACCTTTGAAAATTCAGCAAAACCTCTATAGGAATAATTTTAAAATACATTTTTGAAATTGAGAAAATTAATCCATTCCGCAAGTAAGGCACTTTGAGAGTGGGAGGGAGTCTTGAATTGAATTTATTATAAAACCATACAGTAAAATGTTTTTGATATGTTATACAGTGATGAGTCAGCAGGATCACCTGTGGACAAGAATCCCTTGGAATATCAGCAAACCTCTTAAGGAATAATTTTTAATAACATTTTTTGAAATTGAGGAAATTATCCATTCGCAGTATGCATCTTGAGAGTGGGGAGGACTGTTGAATTGAATTATTATGAAACCATACAGTAAATGTTTGAGATATGTTATACAGTGATAATCAGGATCACTGTTGACACCTAGAGATGAACGCGTTTGAAAAAATATCGAGCAAACCTCTTAAGAAATAATTTTAAAAATTTTTGGAAAATTGAGTGAAATTATGCATACTCGCCAGTATGGTCACTTTGAGAGTGGGAAGGGTCTGTTGAATTGAATTTAATATAAAAACCATACAGTAAATGTTTTGATATGTTATCCAGTGATAGTCAGGATCACTGTGAACAAAATCCATTGACAATTATCAGCAAACCTCTTAAGGAAATAATTTTTAATACAATTTTTGAAATTGAAGGAATTATCCATTTTCGCCAGTATAAGGACTTGGAGAAGTGGAGGGACTTTGAATTTAATTATTATAAATCAAACTAGAGTAGAATGTTTTGATATTTTATAACAGTCGAATAGTCAGGATCACTGTGGAACAAGAATCCTGTGAAAAAAATCAGCCAAACGACTATAATAATTATCCCCCATGTTTCACGCGTTGACAACGAGGTGTAAAAAACTGCTATTTCACATCCATTTTGGCCATAGTCGGGCACTATGTACCGTTAGTGGCAGTAATAGAAGATGCGCAACAGATTTTAAGCGCCGGCTGGCTTGACGGGGCTTTTCAAAAGTGCGGCTGGCGTGACCGCAGGTTTGAATTGATGTGAGACGGGTAGGTGGATTGAACGTGTTGTAGTAGCAGAGAATGGTCTGCGGGGCAATTTGTGCATTGTTAAATACATGAATCCATAGACAATTTATATCATAGACGGAGCATCGAACGTTACCGCCAACTGGCGCTGACCAGGCACGCGGGGTCGTCGCATCTTGGAGTGGTGATCCGCTCCGCTCAGTGTTATCCGTTTGGCTGGAGCAATGAACTATCAGCGCATTTAATTAATCAAACCTCACTGAATACCACAGATTTTCATGCGTTTTTTTGTCATACGTGTAGCTATGATAAAGGACACATAGTTTGGCGTGTTTTATTATTCCTAGTTGGTTTAACACTGATAGAATGTTTTGATATGCTTTAAGTGACCGACATCCGAGATCAAAACTGCGAACATAATCCCAGAGAAGAGGAAAAAAAACGGTCAGCTAATTTTAAATTGAAGAAACAATATGACATATATATATCCTGCATAAACAATGTATGATTAGATATGTAGACTATATATCTTAGGGACCTTATAGACTGCATCGCTGACTGTGGCTGCAGCAGCAGTTTATTCTGTCTTGACACTTTGTATTGATATTTTGTATTTACTATTAACATTCAGTTTGTCGCTTTAGAAAAAATCGTCTGCCAAATATTTAAACGTAAAACATAAACACCTGAAAGTATGTCAGCTAAAACCACCAATCTGTTTCACTGGATTCAGAATAAAACCAAATTCTGTCTTACCCAACAATGTTAGTATTTAAATATTGTTACTTGAATGACTTATTACAATTATAGCATCTACCGTTTTCTTCTTTGCCTAAAATGAGAATGCATTATAATACAAATCTGCTGATGGAATGTTTATTTACAGGAAATAATATAGATAAATATAAATATACAGGAAAATGATCAGACCAGAACTGAAATTCAAAAGACAATAAAAAGCAGCCAGGGTAGGGTTAAAACCCCTGAAGGAGGACTGTTTTGCACAGCTTCTTTCTTGTGCTTCCTTTCTGTAGTTGAAGAGAGGCGAGTTTGGCAATGTGGTCTGTGGTGCAGCCTTAGCTTATGACACACCGACACAACCAATGAGAGCAAGTCTGAATGGTGGTTGTCAATGCCAAACTATGTCTCCTCAATGTGTTCCCCAAGCAGAAATACATCCTCTATTCCAATCTCCCCTGAGACGATGTGTAGGACTGTTGACACCTTAGGAGCTGGAGCTTGCATTGTTGAAGCTTGGCGGATCACCCTCTCTGCAGCTCTCAGCACCTTATAACAATAAATTATATTTATATAGTGCTTTTTTCCACACATTTTGTCCCACACATTTCACTCAGGTGGGC
Source organism: Melanogrammus aeglefinus (assembly GCA_900291075.1). Classification (NCBI taxonomy): domain Eukaryota; kingdom Metazoa; phylum Chordata; class Actinopteri; order Gadiformes; family Gadidae; genus Melanogrammus; species Melanogrammus aeglefinus. Next base: position 16,930 of record OLKM01004362.1, on the reverse strand, counting down.
TACACAAAAATGGGTTAAAAAAAAATGGGGAAAGCTAGACTAGCTATAGTGTGTATAGCCACTGTCCATCTGATTGCCTAGTTAGTTAACATATTAGACTCCCCTACACAATCTGGACTGTGGTCCTAACTTTATTGGCTTTTACAATCTTGTATCATTTATTCAATTTTTTCATTTCATTGACAAGCAATTATATTACGGTCATACTCTTGTTTATTAGCCTAGCTGGATACGATTTCAGAAGTACTATCAAAGACAAAAATACTGGTAATATTCCTTTCACAAAATACAACCAATAGTACGGTAATGTTTAAATCTTACTTGTGAAGAGTAACTCTCCCCGATGCCTGTTGTGGGATGGTCCGCTGATTTTGAGCAGGAAGACACTGACCAACAGCCCGGCATTCTGTTTCTGCTGTAGAGACGCCACCTGTTGTTGCTCCCGGTTGACCACTCCAAGATGGCGGCCGTATTTCTCGCGTCCCAGCAGCCAATGCTGCGTCTATGCTATAAAATGTCTTTGCACGAATCGGCTTGAATTTACTAGTAATATGGAGGTTTCATGTTTTTACAAAATGAATTATAACATTTCTGAATAACAATCATGTATATTACATGTATTGCAGGACTTTAGCTTGACATTAACCAAGTTAAAAGGACAATTAAATGAACCGCACCAAACATGTAGAAGTCAATGTGGGATTTTAATATATAAACAAAAACAATTGACAGAAGTTTAATACAATATTGGAAGGAAAGCAGAGGAAAACATTTTCCCAAATGAATCTTTTCAAAATGTCACCACCATTCGCGAAAGCAAGTGAAGAGGTTTGTGTAAAAGCAGTCGTCTCCTGACCAGCTCTGTCCCTGACTCTAAACGCTGACTCTCAACCCTAACGCTGAACCCTCTGAGGGCAGGAAGACGCGCCTTCAGTGTAAAGGTTCGAACCACAGAGAAGGAAGAAGAGGAAGCAGTAGAGAGTAGTGAAGTAGTGAGGTTAGTGACAGACGTGAGGGAAAGGCGTGTGGAAGCACACGGTTACATGTGGGGTCAAGAAGATCACTCCCACTGGAGGTCATTGATCCATCAGCCTCAGACCGCTGAGCTCAGCTGGTCTTCTTGAGGACAAGGCGCAGATGAACTGAGGAGACGGGACCAGCAGGATGTCAGGTTCAGCTCAGGTGTGCCTACCCCCGACCAAGCAGGATCAGGCGAGGTTCAGCTCAGGTGTGTCTGCCCGGACCAAACAAGGACATTGATTAGGTTCAATATTTAAAAGTTGCAACATTATCTGAACCAAAGATAAGTCATTAAGGAGCAGGCAGGCTTTAGGGCGCCTTGCTCAAGGACACATCACTGTATTCTGAGGACTTGAACCCGGCACCATTGGTTTGAGAGCTGAACCCCCAACCCCCTAACTAGTCCAATATGTCCAGATAATGCAAACTTACGAGGAATCCTTGATGGTAGAGTCCTGGTTGTGCTCAGGATTTGCCTTCCAGATGTATGGCTTCTCCATCAGTCCTCCAGATTCCTGGTCTGGTTCCAAACGTAATGCGTCTCTAATGTAAGGTAACAAACACAGTAGTAGTTTGTCTCTAATGTAAAGTAACAAACACAGTAGCAGTTTGTCTCTAATGTAAGGTCACAAACCCAGGAGTAGTTGGGCTCTAATGGAGTGTAACAAAGTAGCATCTGTAGTTTGTCTGGTAAACAACCAGAGTAGTATGCCGTAACTTGTAGTGGACAAACTAATCCTGCGTTACAACAAGTCCACTCTGTTCATTTTATGTAAACTTACGAGGATCCTGGTTGGTAGAGTGATGTCGTCCTCCAGAGTCTTGGCTCCTCGATCAGGTCTCCTCAGCCAGAGTCCTGGTCTGGAACAGCGCGAGTCTGGCCCTAACGTCTGGTAACAAACATGTAGTTGGTCTTATTTTTAAGCCCTTTATTTCCAGTTTGTTTGGTTAATACAAACTTACAATCCTTGTTGGTAGAGTGATGGTCATCCTCCAGATTCACGGCTCCCCTACCAGCTCGCCTCCGCTCCAGAAACACATTCTAGTAAGAAAACACAGTGGTAGTCTGTTTACGCCTGTATTTTGCCCTTTAAGTCAACCATGCAAGTAAATGCAAACTTACGAGGAATCCTTGTTGGTCGATTCCTAGTCGTCCTCCAGCGTCTCAGCTCCTCCAGTAGCTCTCTCCAGACAGAGTCCTGGTCTGGAACAAACAGCGGAAGTCTTGCTTCAACATGTGGTAAAACAGATGGAGTCGTCTGGTATATATGGTACAAACGCCGGTAGTTTGTGGTAGCAGTACGAGAAGTGGCAGTGAGTGTGATGATCCCTTCAGAGTCAAGCTCCATCTACCCCACGACAGACGTCCTTCACCAGGCAGGGCCTCCAGCACGACTCCATCAGCTCCTTCAGCACGGCTCCTCCATCAGCTCCTTCAGCACGGCTCCTCCATCAGCTCCTTCAGCACGGCTCCTCCATCAGCTCCTTCAGCACGGCTCCTCCATCAGCTCCTTCAGCACGGCTCCTCCATCAGCTCCTTCAGCACGGCTCCTCCATCAGCTCCTTCAGCACGGCTCCTCCATCAGCTCCTTCAGCACGGCTCCTCCATCAGCACGGCTCCTCCATCAGCTCCTTCAGCACGGCTCCTCCATCAGCTCTTCAGCACGGGCTCCTCCATCAGCTCCTTCAGCACGGCTCCTCCATCAGCTCCTTCAGCACGGCTCCTCCATCAGCTCCTTCAGCACGGCTCCTCCATCAGCACGGCTCCTCCATCAGCACGGCTCCTCCATCAGCACGGCTCCTCCATCAGCTCCTTCAGCACGGCTCCTCCATCAGCTCCTTCAGCACGGCTCCTCCATCAGCACGGCTCCTCCATCAGCACGGCTCCTCCATCAGCACGGCTCCTCCAGACATGGATTCCTGGTCTGGTTAAACACAGTTGGTCTCGGCAGTAAATCCCCTGGGGACACAACTCACCCCACCTCCTGCATCTGAGGTAGCCTTGTAAAATGGAAGACTCATATAAAAATATTTAAACACTTAAATTAGACAACGTCTGCAGATTGTCGTCGTTCAGCAATTCATCCACTACGGTCGTAGCAGCACTAGTAACAATAATGGCTCATATGACTCCTACATAACCCCTGTATGAATAAACTCAAATCACAGCTTAGCACAGATTTAAAGTCATAAGATGATCAAAACCAGAACTAAACTACCGTGGATTTTAGTGTTTCAGATGAGCTTGGTGATGGTTACCCTCTGGTCCGGTGCTGCAGGCCCCTGGCCTCCAGCCTCAGTCTCCGGTCGATCCTGGCACCACAAAGCCTCCGGTCCCAGCCTCTCAGCCTCGCCTTTCAGCTACAGAAGCAGGTCTATTTCCCCAACAATAAACTTAATTGACTCATCCGAAACCGAGTTACACAATTAATTGAACTATTATTTTATAACTCAAGGCTAGAAAAGACTTGAGACCAGCCATGAGCATCCCGTTTTTGTGAATGAAGACAGCAGTCCACAAGTTTAAAGAAGTGGTTCAGGCCATGCATTAAAACTGACCCGTAGAAGACTCTACTCGCACACCAGAGCACTGACCTGTTCTGGAGGACTTCTGACAGGAGGTTGCGGTCTGGCTCTGGGTGAGAAGGTGGAGGTCTTGCTCTGGGTGAGGATGCCCACACCTTGGGACAAACTACACGTTACCTTTTTAACCTTGAACAGTTCTAGAGTATCTTCAACTGTAACATATGGGAAGGACGGCCATTATTTTAGCTTTGATATTATCGTTGGTAATTCTGCACCAAAGTCGTTATTTAACGTCATTTCATTGGATAGGGTATAACTTCTGTGACAATTAATGACAGCAGATATTTAGAACATACAAAAGGTGAAGTAACAAAGAACAGTATCGATATTAATTCAAATTTACTCAGCTATATTCAGGTGCTGGGTTCCGTTGAAGAAATGTCAAATTGTCTTCCACCTTGAAATGATTTTCAGCCTTCACTGATGTCCAAAATGGGCCCGCAAGTAGAACGCCGTTTTGTACGCAGCAAGAGTCCCGTCAACGTGGTTAAAAGTACGGCGCAACCATCGAAAATTAAACATATTGTACGACGTACGTTTCAGTAAGTATTTAATATCAAACTTAATTTGTTTAAGACAAGGGGCAACAATTCCCAATGGAAACTGACTAAATCAAGTGACCACACTCAGGACCTTCCACGGCGGGAAGCACAAACCGTCCGACCGGAATCCGAACATTCCGGCCGGAACCAACCAAAGAAAAAAAGAGAACCAGCGCCTCACCTTGAGCTGAACGGAGGAAGATCCTGAAGTCCAGCGATGGTCTTCATTAAAATACAGCCAACAGACTTACCTTGAGGAGATCTGTTTGTTGCTGTTGGTCATTAATACTATTCAGTGTACCTTTACATTATGCACCCAGTGTGTACATGTTATATCACTCAAAACCGTACGAAGAACCCAACTACCATGTACGTCCCACAACAACTTTAAACCTCAAATCCTTGCCTAAGAACACTGGAATCATTCAATACAAAACCGTGTCTACATTTTACAATTATCTAGATTATTCAGGGTACAAACCATACAGAGCAAATCTAAACGTTGAGCTCAGAGAGCCGACCATAGCCCTGCAACGTCACCTTGACCGCCTCATCACCAACAGCAAATCATGCCAGCCAGCCAACACATGTACAGGTCAATTCCTGAACTATCCAACCATCTTCATGGTTAAAAGATTTACAGACCTGACATGCCATTGTGTTCTAATCACCTTTGTCTGCTCCCTCGTTACTTATAAAACTCTACATCTCTATCACTAGAGTGATGCATCCTACTCATGGGGGTGTGGTCTGAGTGAGCAGAGATGCATGCTTGGAGACAGTGCTGTCTGAAGTCTTCAGTTCTGTAGACACGCCCCTCAGGAGAAACCAAGTGTTTGAGAATCTTTCGTGACATCAGTTACATGAGCTGGAATATCCTTCAAGATGGCGCCAGGATTCTCAGAGGAGAAGGCCAAGAGGAAGATGTGAGGGTTCTTCCTCTCAGCCAGTGGAACACAACAACGGTCCTCATCAGAGTACCATGGAACACTTTGAAACATTCTCCTCTTTACACCTTGAAGCCTCAGTGAAGGTTTCCTTACCTCCTCAGCTGAAGAGCTGAACTTCAGCTCGAAGACCGCACTAGTTGGAACTCCCAGATTGGTTCTGATTTAAGGGAACCAATCGTCAGCTTTACACTTGATTTGGATACTCTCCTTCCTGCCCAGTGTGTTGGACATCGCTCCAGAGCGTCGCTCAGGGCTCTTCATGTCCACTGGAGGCCCTTAAGTAAACGTGTGACCGTCCATCAGGGATGATTTATTTGACCATTCCAATATCCCAAGCCAATCACACAGACCCGCGTATGACCATTATCACTGTCAAAGCAAGCCGGACACAAACACACATAGAACCCAGGACACGCACGTAGAACCCCATGCCAGGTGTGAGAGGGAGACACACACACAGTAGAACCCTAGCGATGCTCAAAAATAATCCATCTCATGTCACACTCACACACTCACACACACACACACACACACGACTGAGCCGTCAAAAAAGGCCAAACAATCTTGCAGGGTAAAATCCTCACGCCAAATAACATTCCATCATCCAACCCCAGCTCTCCTGCCAGGGCACCCAGAACAGAACAACCAATGTCTCCAGAGATGTAAATTAACATTCTTCAGCGGTGTCCCACATTGGTGATGGATTATGCTTGGCCGTCTCCAAAATGTGTAGCAGGTTGATTCAACGTCTCTGAAGTCATGTCTTTGTAGTCCAGTGGTTTCCTGAATGAGGAGCCTTCACAGATGCAAACGCTGCAGTTTTAGTCATCCTGAGGACAGGAAGGAGGTCATCTGTTCAGAAGACCACCCAGTGGAGGGGGGTTGGCTCTTGAGGAGCAGGATCCATCTTGGAGTGGCCCCAAATAAGATCTTCTTGGAAATGAAACCATTCCTGAGGAGTCACGATGCCTGGAGGGGACTGTTGAATGTGTTCCAGGTTCTCTGTGTCAGACTGAAGTTGTGTTTCAGTCGTTGAGATGAGGAGCCCCCTCATCTCCCCCTGGCGTTTCTCCTTCTGAATCCCCGTCTCCATTTTAAAGAACAGTCTAGTCCATGTAACTGACGTCACGACGGTTTCTCAAACACTTGGTTTCCCCTGAGGGGGTGTGTCTACAGACCTGTAGTCTTCAGACAGCTCTGTTTCCCAGTGTGCACCTCTGCTCACTCAGACCAAACCCTCATCAGTAAAGCAACACTCATTTGATGAAGATGCAGAGCTCAGGAGAGTAACTGGAAAGAAGACTAAAGATATCAGAACCCAACCCATTACTCCAGTTTACAACAATAACTTATAACCTGTAACCATTTTAAACAAATCATTTAAACCAACATAAACCAAACACTTCAGTAACCCATGAACCAATAAAACATCCTTACTACTCAGATCAACCTTCAGGTAACGGGTTAACTCACCAAAATACATCAATGTGCCCAAGAGTAATGAGAAATTAATGACTTACAGTTTGCAGTTCATCTTCACGGTTAAGTTGGGATACTCACAGAACTGCAGTTAAATACCCATGATAGACCTTTGAAGGAAGGAACAGTTAACTCATGGTCCCCAAACTCACAGTTCAACATCTACCATCTCCATTAAATCAGATAAATGAATGACAATACAAATTCAGGGCTTTTGGGATTATCCAACTTTTAAGTAATGATTAAGATATTAACTAATCCAGCTTTTTAATACAAGTTATACTAATTTTTTGACTGTCATTAGTCAAGAGTTATTTACCTCTTACTTTGACAAGTTTGAATGTATATAGTCTCTAAAATGTTACTTTCAGGTAGAATTAATATTTAAATTTCAAATGAGAGTTAAACCACCACAATCCCCGATTTCCTTCACACATTATCAGTGATTTATATTCAACATACACATCACGTCAGTTGTGCTTTGCCACACAATTCTACTCACATCAGGTTCAGATGAGATGCTCCTCTTTACTTCAAAAAGTTTTTAACAAAGAGATGAGAAGAGATTTCAAATAAGCCACAAAAGACCTCAACAAAACAGTTCAGACACGTTCTGATTTCTGGGAACACAACAACATACCGCGCTTGGGAGATGCTACACTGCCAAACAGTGGAGGACACAAAAGTTTTAACACCCTTTTAAGTGAAACGCACCAGATGCAACCAATTAACAAATTAAGAAAACCACCTGGCAGGCGGGCTAATTAGTAAAACTCATGTGGACAGCAGAGGGCAATGTTACCACACGAGAACATCTGCTCTCTGAGCGCATTCGAGGTACCGTCTCCATTGCAACCGTAACTTGGCAGCATCCTGAACTTTCCTTTGAGGAGTGAGAAGGAAGCTTTCATCAAAGAGACCAGATGAGAGACTCATTCACTGGTTAAACTGGAGTCAACGCCTACCACCACACACGTTAACACACACACACACACACACACACACACACACACACACACACACACACACACACACACACACAACACATACACACAATAGCACACACACACACACACACAACACACACACACACACACACACACACACACACACACACCAATACACCATATAGATTCACACCATATGCACGCACACACCACAGATGGTGTTTGTAGACTTCAGCTCTGCCTTTAATACTCTCCTCCCAGCTCTGCTTCAGGACAGGCTCTCCCAGCTCCACCTGCAGGTGGATCACAGACTTCCTGTCTGACAGGAAGCAGCGTGTGAAGCTGGGGAAACATTTATCTGAATCCCAGACCATCAGCACCGGATCCCCCCCAAGGCCGTGTTCTTTCCCCTCTGCTCTTCTCCCTGTACACAAACAGCTGCACCTCCAGTCACCAGTATGTCAAGCTCCTGAAGTTCGCGGACGACACCACGCTCATCGGGCTCATCTCTGGCGGGGATGAGTCCGCCTACAGGTGGGAGATTGACCATCTGGTGACCTGGTGCAGGCAGAACAACCTGGAGCTTAACGCTTTAAAAACAGCAGAGATTATTGTGGATTACAGGAAGAACCCAGCCCCTTCCACCCCCATCATCCTGTGTGGCTTCCCAGTCGACTCTGTGGAGTCCTGCCGCTTCCTGGGCACCATCATCACCCAGGACCTAAAATGGGAGCTCAACATCAGGTCCCTCACCAAAAAAGTCCAGCAGAGGATGTTTTTCCTGCGCCAGCTGAAGAAGTTCAACCTGCCAAAGATTATGTTGGTGCACTTCTACACTGCCATCATTGAGTCTATCCTCACCTCATCCATCACTGTCTGGTACACTGCTGCTACGGCAAAGGACAAGAGCAAACTGCAGCGTATCATACGCTCTGCAGAGAAGGTGATTGGCTGCAACCTTCCATCCCTCCAGGACCTGCACAGCTCCAGGGCTCTGAGGCGGGCAGGCAGGATTATGGCCGACCCCTCCCATCCTGGTCAGACTATTTGAAACTCTCCCCTCACTCAGGAGGCTGCGGTCCATCAGGACCAAATCCTCCCGCCACTTGAACAGTTTCTTCCCCTCTTCAGCTGGGATCCTTAACAGGTCCCGGGACCGCCACCCCCACTGACTGTCACTGACTCTGGCCCTCTTACCCATCACCAATTTGCAAATTCTTATATATCTTTTACTTTAGTTTTTATTTTATCCTATTTTTAATTCATCACTTATGTCCCTGCTTGTTTATAATGTGTTATATATATATATATATCACTGTTTGTTCATTGCTATTGTCTTAATGTATGCACCTTATTCACCAAGCCAAATTCCTGGTTGGGGTAAAACCCTTCTTGGCAATTAAATCCTTTCTGATTCTGAGATACACACATATAGATTTACACATAACATAATAGATACAAACCATATGCACACACATGATAGATACAAACCATATATATACACACACACCATAAAGATAAACACACAAAAATAGACACACCAAAGATTAACTTAATACAAACTATGTAGATGTTAATTCTCTTGCCAGAAGGACTATCTAGACTAGGCTACTTATAAATATTTGTATTTTCTTTTTTTTCCTCAAAGATCATATTCGGGGCTAATTATGACTAATGGATGAATTAGAAACTACACCCTAATGAACGCAGTACAAACTTCAACCTATAGGACACTAGAGTGAACCCTACAGGACACACTCCATATGACCACCCTACTGGATACTGTACACACTACTGGATACTGTGTACACTAAACCCTTCTGGATATAGGACCAACTACACCCTACTATATTGAACAGTTATTGGAATTGCTTGATAAACTTCTTTCTGTCCAGACCATTAGCACATTGTCTCTTCTGTCAATAAAGGTGCCATTTACTTTAGCAACTACTTTTAATACATATTTACAATATACATGCATCTTCTTTATAAATCATGTGTTTTCAATTTTTATCATACGCGTTTTGAAGCTGGAAACCGATTCATGGCAGACAAATCCTATCGTTAGTAAACCTTCCAATGCGGGGGGGGGGGGGGGGGTGGTGGTATATATACATTTAAACATGAGAAACTGACAACAAAAATATGAACCAAGTTTGACAAACGAGAACAACAAAAATCAGATCAGCATCAGATCGTCATAGTAACCACCGGGTCGTCATGGTCACTATAATGAGGAGCGGTGGCGACCAGGTCAAGCAGCTGGGACAGTACTGAGACGGAGGAGTGTCCAGACGAGTTCAGCAGCAGATGGAACGCCTTCCTCCACGCCGACATCCTGCCCAACCTGGAGGAACAGGAAGTGGGCGTAATACATACGAGGTGAGGATATAACACTACAAAACACATTATATACTTAATATCACACAGAGTAGACCTCACAAAATCCAAGGTCTAACAAAGTTGTAATCTGATTGGACGCCCCACAACCGGGAGACGAGTTGACCTGGTTTTGAACTTTGAACTCGGCATTAAGGTTCAGAATCGGAGCGGTCTGCTTTGCTCAGGGGGATATCAGCGGTAGCGCTGGTCTGGGCTTTGTGCTTGGACTTGTGCTGAACATGCTGTGTCCGGGGTAGGTCGGAGGTCGGCTACCTGCTGCCGTTGCGTCCCAGCTTCTCCACCATCCAGCCGTCCTTCCCCTTCACTACCGTCATCTTCCTCTTGGTCAGCAGGAGGTGAAGCGCCTCGGCCAGACACACCAGGTCCACCTGGCGGGAACACACACACACACACCAAGTTTAATTGAAGACCATAATGAATGCAATTTAAGACCTATTTCACCTCCCTACTGGCAATTTATTTTCTTTTACGAAAGAAGACAAATGATTGATATAGTCCCATTTTATAGGTGCCTTTAATGTAGTACTGTAGAGGAGATGCCACTAGCCTCTGTGACACACTGGGTGTGCTCCAATCAATTGTAACCGGGGTGCACAGTTTGGTTCCATAATCGATTACACTTTTAAGACCCGTCACAATCGTCAAGACATTTTGAGGTCTCCACTTCAGATGATTGGATTTTTGACTTTTAAGACTTATTAAGGACCTACGGAAACCCTGACACACACACACACACACACACACACACACACACACACACACACACACACACACACACCACACCCCCCCCCCCCCCCCATACCTGGTACGGGGAGTCGGTGGCCTTCAGGAGCCCCTGCTGGATGTACTCGAGGGCGGTGGGGACCTGAGCGGCAGAGGTCAGGTCCGTCTGGAGCTCCAGGTCCAGGGAGGAGAGCAGGTCCACAGACACCAGGGAGTCGCTGCGGGGGAAAACACCACCAGAGGTCACCCCTCCACTGGAGACACACAGCGGCACGCTGAGCCCAACCACGGAGTGTGTACCGAGTCAGGAGGAGGGGGGCCGGGGGAGCAGGGAGGGGCGAGGGTGTAGCAGTGTGGTGGGAGGAGGAGAAGGGAGCGATCCGATGTCAGGAGGAGATGCCCCCGGGGGTGAGGAGGGAGGAGGGAGGAGGTCTGGGGAGGAGTTACCCGTGGGTGATGAGCAGCGAGTCCGTGTGCAGCGCTCCCAGGAGGAGAGAGGAGGAGTGGAAGGTTCGCATCATGAGGAGCAAACCAGTAACCTCAGTGGACACCCACCCCGGCGGTAACAGCCTCAGCCGCGCCTACACAGGGTCAGAGGTCAGAGGTCAGAACCAGGTTCATACCTGGAATAAATGCAATGATATGGAATTTCCATTATGTGGAACAAGTGTTCAACAATAAAGCAAATCCTAAATGGTACCAGTTATATAACTCACTTATGAGGGTATTATGTACAAGTATAAATACAAGTATACCAGTGTGCTTAGAGGGCTGGGAGTAGAGGGGAACTCACAGACAGCTTCTGGTAATTGGGGACCGTATAGAGGGTGACGCATGCGTCCTGGAACAGGAAGCAGCGTGCACTCGGCAGGGAGGCCGAGTCCTCCGGGGACAGCCTCCTGCGCAGCTGGGACAGCACGTAGAAATCCCACGGCAACAGGCTCCTCTCCACCTGGACACCGAGCAGGCTGTCAATATGTCCGTCCACTGTCGCCCGTCTACCTACCTACCTACCTATCCGTCTGTCTACAAATACCCGTGAACGGTACACCTGTGTCTATCTACATATCCTAGCCCTCCATGTCCTGGTCAATCCATCCACCCACCTACCTACCTCCCCATATCTCCAACCATCTACGCTCCCCTCTCCCTCCCCCTCCGCGGGCAGCGTTGGTGGTCCCGGTACCTTCAGCAGCACGTGGCTCCTTTGGCTAAAGCCCCCGAACAGGGAGAACTCCTCGTCCTCCTGGACTTTGGTGTAGAGGGAGACCTCCGCGCCGCCTGGACACACGACGCACACCGGGGTCAGCTGTTGCTAGGGCTACAAATATTGGCCGTGTTGCTAGGCCTACAGATTCAGGCCGTGTTGCTAGGGATGCAGATACAGGCCGTGTTGCTAGGGCTACAGATACAGGCCGTGTTGCTAGGGATACAGATACAGGCCGTGTTGCTAGGGCTACAGATACGGGCTACAAAGGGTTACACCAAGCTGTGTGGTCGCTAGGGTCATTATCATTGCGTCGCTAGGGGTACAGGTGTATTGCTAAGGTCACCAGGTCATATCGCCACGGGTCACTAGGGGGAACAAGTGCGTCACTAAGGGGAAACGGGCGTGTCGCTAAGGGGAAACGGGCGTGTCGCTAAGGGGAAACGGGCGTGTCGCTAAGGGGAAACGGGCGTGTCGCTAAGGGGAAACGGGCGTGTCGCTAAGGGGACACGGGCGTGTCGCTAAGGGGAAACGGGCGTGTCGCTAATGGGAAACGGGCGTGTCGCTAAGGGGAAACGGGCGTGTCGCTAAGGGGAAACGGGCGTGTCGCTAAGGGGAACATAAGGAGGCCTCTCACCGAGGGAGAGGTGGGTGTCCTTGTCCACGGGGGGGAGGGCGGCCTCCACCGTGTGGTAGCCCGGGAAGGAGCGGACGTCCGCCCGGTCCAGGAGACGCCGCCTCGTCTCCCCGCTGCAGGGGCCCTTGGGCAGGGGCCCCTCACCTGGAACAGAGCCCCCCCGGGGTGACACAGGAGCCCCAGGTGTGTGTGCGTGCACCACGTCAGTGAGTCTAACGGACCAGTGTGGGTCCTGCTTTGATGAAGAGTGGGTACCAGTCTGCGGGGTAAGGGGGTCGTCGGTGGACGGGCCCCCCAGGGCGGAGGCCCCCCCCGCGGTGGACAGCGTCGTGTGGGCCTCCAGGCTGGCCTCCTTGATGGGACTCAGCTTTATGGTGGTGGTGGTGGTCTCATCGGGCCGGGGGGGAAGGGGCGCAGCAGCCTGCCTCCGCGGCAGCACCCCCTGGTGGGCTACCAGACACATACACACATTATATCAGTGCACTATCGAGGAACGTGATATCAATACAGGTGACATCATTTTGACTTCTGAATACAGTGCATCTTTTCCTAATTTAAAAACAAAAGCAGTTCAAGGCCCTAATCAGTGGTTCCCAACCTTGATCGCAAGGCCCCCTTGGGCACAAAAAAAGCCGTAATGGTTTAGATCCAATGGTTGGGAACCACTGCTTCAGAGCATACCGCATTTAGTAACTCTAGGCTTCACGGGACGGAGGAGGTACCAGCTTCAGGGGGTGGCGCTCTCCTGACGTAGGGCGTGGACACCAGGTGGGCGGAGCCGGCAAAGTCCTGCGTGTTGTCGGGGCTGGAGCACAGCGTCTTGTTCTGGACCGTGCCCACCACCGCCTCCGTCAGGGACAGAAGCCTCGCCCCAGGGCCCTGGAGGGGCCAAGGAATAGACTGGGTTGCACTAGACACTCTATCGTCCTCTATCGTCATTCATGGTACCAGCATATAGATGGAGCTAGTCACAATAGAGGAGCACCCAAGTCATTTAGTTTGTCAGAATATAGAAATACTAGTGATTTGGCTACAGTCGTACCACAGTAATACCATTTATTTAGCTACGGTCCAGTGTTTCCCCCAGCACTGTGTGGTTAAGGCTTAAGGCCTTACCAACAATAGGGCCCTGCCTTGACTACCAATGTATATAAAAAAAATATAAATACACCCACACACTTTGTTAATGCATAATAATTCAAAAAAAAAAAAAATATATATATATATTTTAATTATTATGCATTAACAAAGTACAAAACTCCCGTAGGGAAAGAAAACAAACTTCCATCAGGTACAAAAAATAAATATAAATAATGCATCGGTGACACTGTTCAAAACAACAGTCGTTGGACCCTCACCGAAGACCGCAGGGCCATCTTTAAAGTGGGCAACTGCTCTCCCGGACGCAAGAAAACGTCGTCCCTCAGTGGGTTGGGGCTGGGTCGGCCGGCCCTGCAGAGACAACATGGACATGGTCTGATTACTAGGTAGACGGTCAGGCGGCCTAGCACAGGGTCTGGTGGCTAAAGAAATGGGCTGGTTTCCAAGGACATGGGGTGGTTGTAGAGGAAAGGGTCTGTTGCTGAGGGTAGGCCCTCGATGCTAAGAAAATGGTCTATTTGCCTAGGAGAGAGTCGGCAAGGGAAGAAATCTGGAGAGTTTTGATACTTCTGCCTGGTGGAAGGGTTCCTTACCTATGAGGCATTGCGGAGGAAGAGGAGGAGGAGCCAGACGAGGGGTCAGTGAAGATGTGGAATGGCTCGGCCACTGGAAGGTTCCCGGCCTCATCCACCTTGACGGGGAATAATAAGAAGTTAAAAAAACCTGGCAATAGTTTTCTGTGTCGTCATCAATGAGTGCCATCGGTGCATTAACAGAGAAAACCAAACAGACCTGAGGTGAAGGTAGAATCAGGGGGTTCATACCTGTTCCGGTGTCTCAGGCTGGGGCTTTCGTAACAGGAGCATTCTCTGCTTCTCCTGCAGCTCATGTTTGAGTTTCACTTCCAGGTCATCCATTTTTCTGATCTTCGCTGGAGGAACCAAACCACAGCAATTACCACACTACTAGTACTATTACTACTAATCGGTGGTACAGACTGACCCAACATGTTACTAATTAAGTGCTTCCACCAATCTGTAGCTAGGGCTGACCAATATGCTGAGAGGGGAGGCTTACCATCAACCTCCTGCCGCTGGGCAAGAGCGTACCGCTGGGCGCGGAGCTCCTCAAAACAGAACTCCTTTTTGCCCTGGGTCAGCAGCTCCTTGCAGTACATGCTGCGCTCCTCCATGCTCGCCCAGGCCCCGTCACAGGACGGCAGCTGGATGGCCTTCAGCTTCTCCTGGAGGTCTCTGTATATCACGTTTCTGTGACGAAACCAGAGATTAGCGCTTCTCAAACGCTCTCCCGAATCCTGTCTGTTCATACAGGAACTTTATGAGACCATTCAAATGACTTGTTTTAATCAATTTTAATCCAATAACGATTTACTATACAACTACGATCGCTATTTAGGCTACTTTTTCTGCGACCGCATCCACATTTAAGGCAACACCAAATGGGGTCGTGACCCCAAGTTTGGGAAACGCTACCCGTAGATGCACGGATATTCTTGTATTCCCCAGTTCCAAACAAACCCTTCACATACAACCGCTTAAACTTGAAGTTACGGGTCATTCAAGTAGTCGCTATCTGTTCTGGCGAGTTACTTTTCTCACAGAGCCAAGTGGGGTCCACTACAGCTAAACAGAGCTTGTGATCCAACACACGCACACGCACACACACACACACACACACACACACTCACCCGCCTGGGCTGCTGCTGGTGGGGGGGTCCTCTGGTGCCGGGGCCCCGGGCCCCTGCAGTGGGAGGCTCTGGGCCCGTGGAGCCATGCTGGGCAGCTGGAGGTTTACCCCCACAGAACAGCCTGATGGGAAATAAAACAGTGCACCCATCCATTGACAACTGAGCTCTCTAGGTCTCTCTTTAACTCTGTCTGGCCCTTCCTTTGTAAGGAGGTTACGTGACCTATGCATTATTTGTTTAGTTTAACTTGTTATTTAGTTTTCATTCATGACAGATACAGTGAGTTAGACAGGAACGTATCGGAAAACTAGAGGGTAGGACATGCAGCAGAAGACGGCAGGCTGTAGTCGGATTCAAACCCTTAAAAGTGTGAGTACTAAGAAAAGCGCTAATTAAATGAAATACATAAAGACTCCCTGCTATCCCTGTGGCCAAAGAAGGTTTTTTCACATGTGGTTGATTTGATTGGCTCACTCGCTGTAGTCGTTAATAGTATATGACTAACTTTACGTTAACATCCTGTCACTGCCAATAGCATGGGACTACAGAGCTACATCAGCGCAGCTCATAGCATGGGACAACAACACTACGTGATGAGCCAGTACCTGCGCTCTCAGCTAGCCTCTTCTTGCCGCGTGGTCGCAGGTCTACCTGGTTTATTCTGGGCGGGGAGCTGCCCTCCCCAGTCCCACCTTCACCTGGCAACCCCGCCTGGACAGAACTGGGAAATTGAAAGCATCGTCAGGACAATCAAAATACAGCCAACACCCGCCTTGAATTACAATCACAGGTAGGTGCAGGAAACACAGAAAAAGATATTTGGTTAAGAATGCGTTTGTTCGTCTCCATTCATGTTATTTTGTTCTTGCGACATTGGCGACGGGTGATACATACTGCCTCTGCTGCTGGATCTCTGCCTGGTGAGCGTCGCACACGTCCGGGAAGTTTGGAGGTCCTTCGTTCACAGTCGGAGCTTGTAATTTGACTTGAGGAGGAAGGGTGATTCCCTTGCAGGGCTGCCGTCCTCTCGTTGCCCCTGCCATGACTAGTTCCAGAGTACTCTATTAATCCCAGGGGGAAATTGTTTCGGCAAGTAAATCAAAATGGGAAACACAACATCACAGCTTAGAAGTACTACATATGAACCCCGTGAACAAGAATAACGTTATATCGTTCAGACACGATGTTATCAATACCTTGATAACTTCAGATGTTCCTGCCACCCTTCAACAACATTCAAAAAACAACGCAAGTCGAACATAAACCTGATTGGACGATTCCGGGGCACATTATACCGTACTGTGATTGGCCTGTTCATTTATGTCACTTCCGGTAGCAGGCGTCACTTGTGCTTCGTTCAAAGCAAATTGGACCTGAGAAGTTTTGGTATAGCTATTGAGAGAGTTTTAGAAACTCTAAATGGGTGGCTATCCTATATATATATATATATATATATATATATATATAATAAATATTTGAACATTAATTTACATTTTAATCGAAATATATCTAACCATGTTTGTCTGAAATAAAAGGATTGCTAGTCTCAATGTGCAGGCATGACAGGTACAAATAAGTTAGAAAAGCAATATTATAGTAAAATAATTCCTATTTCTTCACCTGATTC
>OLKM01004361.1:0-22999 GCA_900291075.1 Melanogrammus aeglefinus | reverse complement strand
CCGCAGGCGGAAGGAAGCAACCAGTATGGTAAAATGCACCCAACCCTCAGAGCGAGTGTTAACCGGACTCCGCTCTGAAATAATATCATTCGTAATCAGTAATAAGATTTATGAATAATAAGGTTCTTTCATTAAGCGCTCTAGAACATCCCTGGGCCTATGTGAAACTGGTTAAACATAATGAGTTTCTAGCCTTTATATGAAGCTACTATCCGCCAATTACGGTTAGTCCAAATATTAGGGATGTAAAGAAATGTGGTGGAATAGCCAATATCTACTAACGTTAAGCTTAACTAAAGCAAAAAAATAAAAATACTTCACATCATTTGAGGTGCTACTTTTCTGTCTCAATTCCGACAAACAAAACGAGTTCCAGACTCTTTCTGTTTTAGCTATTGTATAGCGCTTGCCGTACTCACTTATTTGTGTGGTTTTTCTGTATTTTGAGCTGATCTTCGTTACGTATTCAGCCAAGAAGAAAAAGAAAGCCAGTATAGCGCTTTACCTACCAGCCATTATAGTATAAACTATAGGTATAGGTTAATATGGGCGCCCGGCAGTACGCTAGCCACAGACTGTTTAAGGACAAATATCCGGTTTTTGAAACAATTGAGCACCTTTCTTGGTTGGTTAGGATGAATAAGAGTGATTTACCACGAAATCTTGACTATGGTCTGTTCGGGTCTTAGGCTAAGGTTTGAATACTCTAATTCGAAATGATATGAATTTTTTCAAATCGGCATTGTTTTAAAGCCCCCAACCCTATTCGGACGGAAAGAGGGACTGGGTTTAGTCTTTTTGCTTGGTTCTCGTCTCAACAGTAGGGCTAGAACGAGCGAAAAGACTACCCCTTTCCTTTTTTCCGGGTTTGGTTTCGGTCTAAGATGATTTAAAGGCCAAAAAACACGACAGAGACAGTATTTGTATAGATTTTTTTTTTTTAATTGGCCAGCATGCACTTGCAATATTTTGCAGAAGCAGGACATACAGGATACAGGAACTGATCCGTCATGTTCACCTCTCTCTGTATTTGTATGTAAATATAAATCTTAGTACTGATTGTTGCTGTATTTGTTATTATTTTACAATTATTACTATTTATATTATAACTTTTTGTTATTCAGGTAGTGTTCTTTAGGTCTTGTAGCAGCTTAGTTGTATATTGTTATTTATTATTAAGCAATTATTACTATCCATTATTCTAACTTTGTTATTAGTAGTAAATTATTAGTCTTGTACAGCTAGTGTTTAATAGTAATGGTGGTAGTAATGTAAGTACTACTACAAGTTTTCATGGGTCAGATAAATGTTATTGTACATACACTACTGTGGAAGGGAACGATAGAAATGACAAAATGGACATGGGAACATGGGGTTTTTGAAGTTGAATCTCACGGGAGAAAGCCTTCAAATTATATCTGGAAGAGAACTAAAAAGTTTAATCTTCTTTGAAGCTGCAGGGACAGTCTTCGACAACGGGGCACAATATGAAGGGAAGATAAAGGTGTTCCAGGTTTTTGAAAAAAAGATCAAGAGCTTTAATTCCATGCCATGCGGAGCAATACGCAGAAAAAATTCTACAGATGGCACTTAGTTTATGTTTGCTTACCAAAGAATTTTTAACTATCTTCACACGATGGGCCATCTAAAGCAACACGTCAAACAACGTGAAAAATCGTGGTCGATACAAGATGAGATAAGTCGAATAAGCGTGTGCAAGGCTGTGAAGATTTAGACTAGAGGAGTGAGGGATGCCTTTCTTGGAGGTAGGAGAAAGCCACTGATCAATGATTAATAATGAGGCTGACGAAGTTCGGGTCTATGGTTCCCATGTTGGTGCATTGGTGGTCTGACATGCTGGCCAAATACATCATGTCAGCAAAGCATTGGCTTCTGTGTCATGGCAGCTGGATGTGGCTCTGTCTGCCTGAGGAAACAGTAGCTCTGCTGGTCAGCATAGAAGCACTGGGTTTTGTTCTGAGATCAATGTGGACATCGTCCTAAGCAAAGAGCTACAGTTCTCTATGAATCCCTGAAGAGCCAGAAGAGACACTTTAAGAATTTCGAAACTTCTTTTTCAATGTTATTGTCGATGCGTCTGTAAATCATGAAGACACGCTTCAAGCTTTTGGAGTGTTCAGGACAAGTTTGGAGTGGTTATGAAACTTCTCTAATATGACGGAGGAAGATCGCAGGAGGGCGACACATCTCAGCAACACTCTGAGCAGGTGACCATAAAGATTTGACGGGAGGGAACTGGCACTTGAAGATGAAGCAATTTTCCAGTATTGCCAAAGCACACAATTGACTGACAAATGTAATATATTCAATTCCGTTAAAAGAGAGGCAAAGCTTGAAGTAAAGTCTTTTACATAATCATGTGGGTTGGCCTAATATTTCGTCACTTTACCTGTGTACTGTTTGCTTCTGCTGACAGTTTTTTCTGATCGTCTAAGAACTATCTGCAGGCCTCAACGGGTCAACTGATTCGAGTGAGGAACCGCTCAAATAGCTTGCACTGTCCGAGCGTCGTACCATGAGGTGGCTGGCTGCTGATTATTTTTTAGATGATTCCACCGGAAACGTAGATGCCATGAGGAGGTCTAGAATGTCAAAAGTTCTACGAGCTTTGCTACTTATAGCAAAGTAAACAGTAATGCACGAAAAAACAACTGAGAATGATTGTATGGAACAGTGTAGTCAATATTGTGATAGTAACACCTAATGGGCAACAAGTATCTTCTTCCATCAGGAACACGAGCATGTAGTCGTTTTGATTCTTTTATGAGACGTCTTCATTTTTTTGACTAGAGGTTTTCCGCTTAGTGGTGTGGCGATGACATCATCGAACGCAGTATGGATGTATTTGGCTCATGTACGAATACTCAAGGGTGACGTTTTCTGAATCATTTCTGTCCTGGACCTGGTTCGATAACTCAGTTTTTATGCGATGCGTGTACAGGATTCGTGTGCACGATCGGGCCAAAACGATGCAAGCAAGACTCATCGGTATTAAGCAAAACGGCTACGTGTGATGTGCCTTAAGTGATGTTTAGTATAATGCGATAGGGCTGCACGGTTCAGGGAAAAATGTGAATCAACGATTTTTCTGGGCCATGATTTTTTTTCTCACAAATAACAAAAACTTTTTTTTTTTAAAACCACTGGTAGCCGTCACGTGTACAGTGTTTTATGGGACATGGAGGAAATGGTTAACATGATCCTGGCATAGGACTTTTGTCTAAAACATCACTGTCGTATCCCTTTATTAGTTTGACGTTATAGGTCACTCCCCTCCCCTCCCCTCCCTCCTCTGTCACTTTGTTAACGTAACAAGTCCTACCATGTCCTTTGCTAGCTACATGGTAAGCACAATGGCATGTCTGTGTTGTGTGGGCTTTGACTCCGAACCTTGTTATTCGAATATAATTCGATATCATAAAAATATAATCAAAATTCGAAAACGAATATTAGGCAGACCTTATATATTCGAACCTGTTATGGGCAGGCCAAGAGGGAGAGACGTCGGGGGAACCCGAACGCAGTCTATTCATAAATATTGTAATGACCACGGAAAAGGCAGTGAGTTAAGTATTGATTAGACAGCGATTTATTAGAAACCCTAATAAACCGTTGGAACACGGCAAGACCGTAAACCGTAACCAAACCTCGCAAAGGCCAATCCAGGTTATTACTGAAGGCATTTAATGGTCAAAAATATTATTATCAAATATTCCAATATTAATAAACAAACAAACTTCGGAAATTTATTTTTGGGCAAAAAGTCAAAGCCCTACTGTGTTGTTAATGTTGAACGACTTTCAGACTTCTTCTTGCTCTTGTACAGCTTCATCATATTGCACTTTTGTGGTGACGATTTGAGGTGCTGGTATAGATTTGTGGTGTTTACTTTGCGGTGCTGCAACGATCGCAAAGCATGCCTTGCAAATCACTTTTAGACTGACTCTCGTCGTTTTGCTTAAAAGCCGAAATAACTTCCACACCACTGAATGGGAGTTTTTTTTGGAATGAGTGCCGTTTGTGTCTGAGAGGTTGGCTGGTTCTCGCCACTAGCAGCTAGGTCCTCATCATTCAACGTCCATTTTGTCTTCAATGTTTATTCTCTTGTCACACTCGCGACTAGCTTTTCCGAACTACTGCGCTCTCTGCTGCTCCACGAGTGAAACACGTGACTAAAAGGCACTTCGTTATTGGCTGAGGGTGAAGCCCTTCTCAGAACCTAGAAGGGAGAGAGCTTGGGAGTGCTTTTAAACCATGGACCTATTGTTTTAAAACTCACAGAAGAAAGTCCGCGTTTGTCAGTCGGACTTGGCTCATTAAAAAAGGGAATCAAATTAATCTATTAATTAAAAACTTAAATCGAGCATGGGGTGAATCGGAGATCGCGATTTTTTATAACGATTTTATTCGTGCAAGCCTCTTGCGATGTCAATTAACAGGGCAATGCTCCGCTCACTATGCGGCGGGGGGGGGGGTGGGGGGCAAAACTCCAATCTCGCCTAGGGCTACAAAAGGGCTAGAACCAGCCTGGCTGCAGTGATAAAATCGCTACTCAAAAACAGTGACGGGCAGTAACCGCATTAGAAGTAACGCGTTTACTTGAAATCCAATTACTTTTTTCAAAATAACCGAGTAATAAGTAAGGGATTAACAATTGCAAAAATAGTAATTCGATTACTTTTAACCTTCCTGCAAGCCGCCTGCGTTACTGGCGTTACTAAAACGGCGCGTGAATTTATCTTTGCAAGCCGCTTGCGTTACTGCGTTACTAAACGGCGCGTCATTTATCTTTGCAACGTGACACTGTCACGGTGACTCCGACTCGTGCGTGGTGACAATGACGTAGCGCGCGCGACGTCTAGAAGTAAACAACAGACACGTGTGTGCAAGACATGGAGTGCGGGAGAGAGAGCGAACATGGAGCATTTAATTCATGGAAGTTCAGACATTACTTTTGAGTTTTGATCTCGGTAAAAAGATGTAAAAAAACATTAACGTCCGCTGTACACTCTGCGTGGGAAGAAAGGATTTTTTCTACAGCGAAAAATTCCACCTTCAAATCTGAGCAAGCACTCTAGCAAGCCGGCACACAGAATGTGAAACTCACTGAGACACCCCGAAATCCCGACATGGCCGCTGCAGCAACAGAGGGACCCTCTCCTGCTTAAACAGGTGAAAATAGATTTAAGAAGCGTCAGCGACAGGACTTAGTGCCGCTGAACTGAAGAAGCTTGTCGCTGGCTATATTGTCGAGGACATGTTGCCCATTTCCACTGTAGACTCTGATTCATTCCGACGCATCGTTGAAAAAATACCAACCAAAAGCGGTGTCAAGCTGCCGCAGAGAAAGTCATTTGCAGGATACCTTGAGAGAGAATACGACGTAATGGAAGGTAATTTGAAGACTGCGCTCGGAGATGTAGACTTTGTTTCCACTACTGCTGACATTTGGACGAAGAATAATAAAAGTTTTATGGGAGTGACGGTTCACTGGATTGATTCCACTTTACAGCGCAACAAGGCCGCGCTAGCATGTAAGAGAATTAGAGGCAGGCACACCTATGATGTAATTGGAGCAGAGATCGAAGAAATTCATTCATCATATGGACTGCAGAGCAAAGTTGTTGCCACTGTAACGGATAATGCATCCAATTTTGCCAAAGCTTTCAGAGTATGTCAGCCCTGTAATTTGGAGTCTGAATCTGAAAATGATGAAGCAGGTGATGATGATGACGAGGAACCAACTTTTACAGATGTCATAGAAGTTCTTTTCATCTGGTGATGGACAGTTTAGCCCTCCCTTTACACTACAGATGTGCATCAACACACAATTAATCTGATTTCAACAAGCGATGTTGACAAACATCTAAATTCCTGTGCAGACACCAAGGCTGTAAATAGGAGTAGTATTGCAAAATGCACCACTCTCTGGACTAAAGCAAGTCGATCAACATTGGCCTCTGAACAGGTGGAGGAAGTCAGCCGCAGGAAGCTAACGGTACCCACATCCGTAAGGTGGAATTCCCTGTATGAGGCCATTTCCAGAATCATCACAATTCCAATGAACGAGCTGAATCCCCTGTGTGTAAAACTGGGAATCAAGTGCCTTAATGAAAGGGAGTACCTTTTGCAAGAATACTGCACTGTGATGAAGCCCTTGACAGTAGCACTCGACATCTTACAAGGGGATGAGTGCACCTATGGGACTTTACTACCAACGCTCACAAGCCTGATGTCAAAGACACTTGCCCTGAAAGATGACCTCTCCAGAATGACAGCCAGCCTTCCAGATGCCATTGTAAAGGTAAGATTATTATTTGATAATTGATTTGGGTGGTTTTGTTAAATTTATTATACCATTCATGGTGGGCAGATGTTACACTTTGTTTGTTTTAAGCAGTGAGTACTATTACTAAAATGATAAAAGTTAAATATCAGGGATATTGATCATCATTAATCATGAATATTAGTCATAACATCAACAGAAGATTAAAATAAAGAGGTCAAAATAACCTCAACGATAATTAAATCTTATACAGTATTGATAGGGCATGAGATGGTTTAGGTCAGTTAAGATCACAGAATAATTAAAATAGCAGATTATATAGAAAAATAAATATATTCTTATTTATATCGTATTGTTTTTTACAGGCCATCAAGATTCGTTTTGATCCTGTACTGGATAGCCAAGAGGGACTTCTTGCAGCGGCCACTTGTCCCAAGTTCAAACTTAGATGGCTGAGAGATGAGCGTAGGAGAGAGCATGTGAAGGAGCTTCTGATAAGCGAGTGTCGTAAAGTTGCTCCTGCAGCGGACAATGCTAATGTGTCCTCCCAACTGCCAGCCAGCCCAGCTGAAATTGATTTTTTTTGATTTTGAGAACCAACCCACCCGAAAGCTTCTCAGCAGAAAAAGAAGTAACTGACTATTTAAGGTCTGGGTATGAGCTTGAAATTCTAAAATCAGTCCCCAAAACCTCAAAAAGATGTACATGAAATACAACTCTCCAACTCCATCCAGTGCACCAGTTGAACGGCTGTTCAGTTTTGGTGGATTGATGCTTTCCCCGAAAAGGAACAGGCTCTCTGCTGGGAGGTTTGAAAAGCTTCTGCTGATGCGGTATAACCACTGTTTCACTCCGAAAGAAAACAAAAAAACATAGGGCCTTGTCCATAAAATGAAGACTTGACTAATCCCTCTACATACATACTCACACATCACATACACGTAGAAGCAAACCTCAATCCCACACAAACATAGAGGCAGTCCCCTCCATACACACACACACACACACACACACACTGACATTCACATCCACACACTCAGAGAAACACATCCTTCCACACACACACACACACACACACACACACACACCACACACAACACACACACCACACACACACACCACAGTGTCAAACACAATACTCTTCTCTGTTGATTAGAACAGCGCTAAATGTGGCAATGCAACAGCATTTTCCTGTTTTGGTAAACGCATTACTCCTCTCTGCACTGCAACTGTTAAAAGATGTAAAGGTTAATAGAGACTTTGGTTTTAATTATTTTATATTGCTGTATATTTTATTTTCATCTATTCGAATATGAAGGTGTGTATATCACACCAAACATGATTTTCTTTAAATGAGACTGTTGCTTCATTATTTAATTTATTTTTGTGTTTGCAATGGTGAATGAAGTATATAATAAGAATAAGAATAGATGATAAGATAAAAAGTGTGATTGATGGTTGTGTAATAGCAAGTGTGATTATTTGAAAAGTGAACTAAGTAAAGTATATTAAGTAAAGTAACTAACTATACTTTTTGAAAATAAGTAATCAGTAAAGTAACTGGATTACTTTCTTGGATAAGTAATACAGTAATCAGCATGTAACTAATTACTTTTTCCAAGTAACTTGACCAACACTGCTCAAAAGCTAGCCTGGCCTAGATCCTTGAATTAGTCAGCTAAACTAGTGTATGCTTATGTAACTATGACTGCAAGGCCTAAGTAAAGTAATCAGTAAAGTAACTAATTACTTTTGAAAATAAGTAATAAGTAAAGTAACTGGATTACTTTCTTGGATAAGTAATCAGTAATCAGTAACTAATTACTTTTTCCAAGTAACTTGACCAACACTGCTCAAAAAGCCTGGCCTAGATCCTGAATTAGTCAGCAACTATTAGCTATAACTATACTCAGGCCAATATCAAACCTTCCTTTTCCTGTCCAAGGTACAGGAAAGGATTGTAGCAAAGAAAATCGTCGACTATCTGACGAGGAACAATCTCTTCAACCTTTCCAGTCCAGGTACTGGAATTTCCACTCAACTGAAACTGCTGTGACAAGAGTGGTAAATTATATCCTTCTTGCTTTGGATACAGATGCTTGTATTGCTCGAACTCAGTGCTGCGTTCGACCACAGCATTTTACTTCACCGTATTGAGCATTATGTTGGCTTTGGGGGTACGGCTCTTTGCTGGCTTGACGCTTACCTCACAGATAGAACACAATGTGTGCTTTGAGGTACTAGAATTGAAGCACTGCAAACTACGCTTTGGTGTACCACAAGGCTCGGTCCTTGGTCCATTGCTTTTTGCAATCTACATGCTTCCCTTGGGCAACGTTATCCGCAGCTTTGAAATCAGCTTCATCTGCAATGCAAATGACCCCCAACTCTTTTTTTAGAATCAAGGGACTCCGCTCATATCCAGAAGGTTGGGTCCTGTCTGGCTGCAGTGTAGAGTTAGATGTCACAGATCTTCCTAAAGCTTAGCACTGGGAAGACAGACATAGACCAGAGAAAATTGGAGACTCACTGGAGTCTCACTGGACCTCATCATTCCTTATAGTCCTTCTCGGTCCCTCTGGTCTTCGGGACCTGGCCTTCTTTCACTACCAAAGGTTAAAAGTAAATCGGCTTGACAGAAAGCGTTCGCCTATCGAGCCCCCTTTATATGGAATTCTGCCACCGGGGATCAGGAAAGCTGACTCTGTGGAGCTATTCAAAGCAAAGCTTAAAACGCACCTCTATGGCCTTGGAACATAGGGATGTGAAAATGAAACAGATGCGATCCAAGGACGGCCGCGAGTTTGTTCGTGCTTTTGTTAACGCAGTTGCTAAATTAGAAGCAGTATACATTCCCACTATGTACTTTTCCCCTTCTAATTCACTATTTAGTCTGCTAGTGTGTTGCGATGACTGCAACTGAATGCCTGGACTCTCCTCATGGTTAACAGGCCAGCACCCTAGGCAATGTTTTGCCTGTATCCTTATGTATCTCAATTATGGCACCCATTGCACTCCTGACCACCTTGAATACAACGAGAACGCATGGATCGAAAGAGCGCTTGTTGTAGTCCAATCCTCAGAAAATTGTAGAAAATTAGCATCTAGAGACACTAGAGGTCAGTAATGCTCGCCGTCGCACGATGACGTTTGATAGGAAAAGTCGAGTTTAACTCTTTGTCGAGAGCTCTGATTGTGAGACAGTTTTCAGAGAGAGATGATAAGGTGTGTTACGGCCCGATTCCACCGGACACATTACGGCCCCGTTATGGCTGCGGCACGGCTTCGCTGCGGTCACCGCAGCTGATAGCTGCGACTCTAATCAATGAGACCATTTCCACCGGGCGCGGCTGCAGAACATCTCAGCAGCATCCCAGGAGCAGCTCGCCGCGGTGCAACGCTATCATTCCGTAGCAACTTCTATTTTTGACGCGAGCCGTTGCTGAACCGCGTCAATTTCAACAGAGCAGATCGAGCCGGGCAGGAAGTGAAAAAGTAAAAGCCATTGAGCATCAGGTCAATTTTCAAAATAAAACACAATGCTCAGCTCCTGTAGCCTATCACAACTTCACATCAACATTATTACGTCATGACCGGTGGCACTAGGTCAGCAGTCAATCAATCAAAGGGTCTCAGAGGGTCGGCAACATGGACGACGAGAGACTCATTGTCGAAGTTCAGCAACATGAAGTCATTTATGTACCAACTCATCCTTTTTATAAGGACAATGGCCGGAAGGACAAAGTGTGGCATTTAATTGCAGTAGTTTTGGGAGTGGAAGGTGAGTACATTAGGTTTAGGATTATCACAAGATCTTGCGTGAATACGGCTGGCTCGCAAGGCAGCGCTGCGCTGCCGTAAAGCGCCCGGTGGAAATGCACACAGGGCAGAAGTCGGAGCTGTTCCATGCCGCAGCCGTAACGCGGCGCCGGTGGAATCCCGGCGCAAGGGTAAGCTGCCATTTTTTTTCTTTTTCTGTATTTCTACCGAGAGGTAGTTTAGAGGTCGTCGTCGTTCGTGTAATTTCCTTTAGAACTATCACACAGGGATTGCTACATTCAGCAGCCAGTTCAGTGCCTCTCCGTCCAGCTGTACCAGGCCTCTACGGCCATGTGGGGCGCCAATGGTCGGGCACTCCTTGATTATGTGTGAGATCGTGTGAGCCCAAAGTGGCAGGTGTCTGAGGGGCTTAATCCTGTCATTTTCTGGAAGAACTGGGTTCTCCCACAACCTGTTCGGAGGTGGTTGAGCCGAACCCATGCCTTCCGTGGGAGTGTATGTCCAGGTGGTGTTGGTGAAGGGGTGGCGACGAAGGTGCGCAGGATGTTTTTTGCGTTTCCTTATTAGGTTGACGCGCTTGGATGTTTTGTTAGCGGCGTTCTTCAGGTGAGGCCCAAAGGTTAAGCTGCGATCAAGGGTGAAGCCCAGGTAGACAGGTGCCGGGTCAAAACTTAACTTCTTGCCCTCCATTCTTACTTTTAGCTCCTTTTTGGCAAGTCGGGTTGCCAGGTGGTGAACCGAACAGACAGTCTTTGACTCGCTTACTTTCAGGTGCCAGAGGCGGAAGTAGTTGCAGAGAGTAGAGATGTCAGCCTCTAGGATGGTCTGGATCTCCTTGTATGTTTTCGCTTGGGCTGCAATTGCGCTGTCGTCCGCATAGAGGTACTTTAGCGAAGAGGTGGCGGGATAGTCCGCAGTGTAGATGTTAAGAGGATGGGAGCAAGTGCGGATCCCTGTGGTAAGCCATTTCGGAGCTGGCGATTTCTACTTCGCTCACCGCTTGAGGTTGTAACATAGAATGATCGGTTCTGGAGGATAAGCATAATGAACTTCACAAGCTTCACGTCAGGGATCATTTGTATTAGCTTCAAATAAAGACCTTTGCTTTCTTCTGAAACGCTCCTTCTATGTCGTTGACTAATCAGACTATTTGATCTGTTGTTCATCATACTTTGCGGAATCCTGCCTGGGCTTGTGGGAGGTTTGCCTCCACGATGTCATTGATACGCGCCAGGATTATTTTCCCCATCAACTTGTATGGTATACAAAGCAGTGAGATTGGCCTGTAGCTCTTCGGACCTTCAGCAGATTTCTTGGGTTTGAGGATAGCAGCCACATGGTCCTTTCTCCAGATAGCATGGAACCCCAAGGACTTGAGGAATTCTGTGTGGACTAAAGGCCCATTCACACCCTACGGCAGAGGTGTCAAGTAACAAAGTACAAATACTTTGTTACCTTACTTAAGTAGAAATTCTGGGTATCTATACTTTACTAGAGTAAATATTTTTCAGCCTACTTTTTACTTCTACTCCTTACATTTTCACACACTTATCTGTACTTTCTACTCCTTACTATTTAAAAATGACCTTGTTACTCCTATTTCGGCTTGCGCCATCGGATAGAGTGAATTTGATTGTGGTTGGATGAGAAAAGAAACATATATACCATTCTGACACCCTATTGGTTTATAAGCGATCCATCGTACCTGCACATGACCAGGGCCAGTCTACATTTTCTGACATGACATAAATCGCGCCACATTCCAGGTAGGAAATAGCAGACTTATGTATGACTTTTTGCACCATTACAGTACTTACAGGGAACTATTCATCATATCTTCCACTCCATGAAACACAATGCTCCGTAGTACACATATATGGTTCTTTAATGTATTTGCATTGTACTAATATGGGTTCATTTTCAATGGGCATAAATGTGTCTGAAACAGGTGCATCCCAATTTTTTCTACATTAACATTATAGTCATTAAATGGCCTTTAGAAAAAATAATGGGGGGAATTTGGGCAGTGCCATAGCAGTGTGCTGTGTGTGTCACAAATTCACAGATGGGATAAATTGCAGGGACCGAATTCCTTGTATGTGTGCGCATACATGGCCAAAAAGCTGATTCTAATTCTATAGGCCCCTGTGGCGGGGCCTAAGTTTTTGACCTTAAAGGCATTTTTTCCCCCTTACATTACTTTTACTTTAATACTTTAAGTAGTTTTGAAACCAGTACTTTTATACTTTTACTTAAGTAAAAAGCTTGAGTTGATACTTCAACTTCTACAGAAGTCTTTTTATACCCTAGTATCTATACTTCTACTTAAGTAACGACTGTGAATACTTTTGACGCCTCTGCCCTACGGTAAATACGGATACGGACCATTTGGTCCGGTCCTGGTGGTGTTTCGTCCGTCAATTGGTCCGTCGCCTCTGAGCTTACGAATCCGTTGTGCTCCGGGAGAAACGGAGCAATACCACCGGAAATCGAAGCGGCAGTATAGAGTCAAAAGTCAGACCATTCGCGAAAATAGATATAGTATAATATAACGTTTTATACTTTATATTATACTATATACCTGACCTTTTTATTTTATTGTTCCCCTGCTTTGGCAATGAGTTGTAACTGGTCATTTAACAACATTTTGAGGTTGGTTGGTGAGGGGTGTCACATGCCACCGCCGCCTAGGCCTACACTTTTTGCACTTTTTTTGCCGATTTCGGATGACACAAAGCAAAATCATCTCTACAGATGTCATGTTTGCGATTGTCGATGCCGTTAATCTGTGAAACGACGGTCACTGCCCTCTAGAGGATTTATTGCATAACATCCATAACAACGCTGAAACCAGACGGAGGTATGAAGGGTGGTTCCGGAGGCAACGTTTGGGGCAGACGGACGAATTTCTTCCGGATCCGGAGGTATGAATTGGCCTTAAGTCTATCCCAGGAGCTTTGCCGTTTTTCAGAGGTGTATTTCTGTTTAAAGTGTAAGTCTGGCGAAAACTAATCCAGGTTCTGCATCTGCATGAAAAATGCATCTGCATGAAAAATATCAAATAAGCCGTCTAGATTATTTTTTTCGTTTATGGTTTTGGTTTACAGTGAATTAGTTAGGGGCGGTGCGCCAAACATTTCTATATCTGCATTTTTTTAACCACTAATATCGCTCAAAATAGCACCAAACTTTTGCAGTAGTCTGAATAGGGTCCATACACATAAAAAAAAAATATTCAACAACTCAGTTAGCGTACCATGAGTTTATTAAAAAAGATTAAGGTTAAAAAGATTTAACCCAAATTTAACCCTGGGTTAAATTTTCGCCAGACTTAAACTTTAAGCTTATAATGTACGGGTGTTTTTTGAAGACGGAGGGTATTTTCATTATTATTTTGGCCTTGTCTATCCGAAAACTTTTCTTCCCTCTATTCATTATTCTTTGTATTGTATGGAATAATGTAAAATAAATCCTTGGTTTTGAACAGTGTCTGATGGAAACGTCTTTTCAATCCCTTTTTTCTGTGTTACCTCCCTACTTTGCTGATAGTCATTTAGAGTTGCAACAGCTTGTTTTATTTAATTGAATGGAAATGTGATATTGTGAAACATCTCCATTATAACTGTAAGAGTATAAGCAAGTGGCCTGGCTTATCCTCTTAAATCCTCTTCCACTCAAAAGTTTGTGTCACATCATTCCTCTGTCATGGTAGAAACTACCCAAAAGGACAAATGGCACCAGTCAACTTTGTTGCAATTTGCATGAACGAATTAGTAAATGACAAGCCAAAGGGATTGGATCCAAATGAAGACGAGAAAAAAGTTTTAATAAAGAACCCAAAAATCCCAGTTCCACAAACTGCCTTGGAAAGACTAATAATTCGAGACAACAACGAATGACGTTGTCTTCGTCAATGACGAAGGGATTAACACAATGAAACAACAAGGGAACAAAATAAGTGAGCATGTAGATACGGAGAGAGACTGATTGGGGGATAAGGTGCAGGGGGGAAGGTTGACAGGGAATCTTAGGCGAGGGGAATGAAGTGATTGCAGATGGGAGTGGCAGGATCTGGGAAGCCAGAGAAAATTTCAAAAGGACATTCTGGTGGAAAGTGGGAGAGCAAACACTAGACAACATAAATAGTCAGAGCATGACAGAAAGAAGAGAATAAACCCCTTTAAAGTGTTTGACTGGCAGCTAACAACACAACACTAATGGAAATACCATCAAAACACACACACCCGGTACACCACATACACCCCATACGGAAGATATGAAGGGCCTCCCATCCCCAGGGGCCGGCAGAAGCAGATGTTTTCTCAAACAAGGTTGGTAGGGCGTAGAGCTGTGAGTGACAGCTAGCCGACAGCCCAGTGAGCTGAGAAACGTTCCCATTGAGAGTTTAAATGCTCTTTATTCTTTACTGATTTCTTTATCCAAAATACCATACAACACATGTTAATATTCCTTAAATCAAAAAACAATAAATAATATAAATAAATATATACCCATTAACATCCAAAACAGAAAATGATAACATACATACATTCACTTTAGCCAAAAGATAACAGAGCATTGCTCTGTACACCCAGACGCGTAAGAATCTATCTATTTCCTGCACTTCTTTATAGTATCTGAGATCTAACTTCATCTTGGACTTCAGCAGTCGGGTAAACCACAGCTGTGTGTAGCAAGTGCTAATGTGAATAGAGTCGATAGTAGGCTAATCAGAAGATAAGGCGGGAGGATTAAATTGCTCTGATGTACAGAATAGAAATGAAAACCAAAGGAACCAAGGAAGTTGAATGAAACAAAGTGTATTATACACAAGTGAAAGTTATATATACAGAATATACAGTTGACCAAAAGCTTGATAGTAATAATTGAATCAATAGACTAAGTCTCGTTCAGTATACTTCGATTCAACAGGCAATGATCAGTCACACATAGGGCCCTATCTTGCATCCGGCGCAAGTGACTTAGTCACTGGCGCATGTGTCGTTGCTAGTTTACAACTGGCGCAGAGCGTTCTTTTGCCACCAGTTCTTTTTGCCACTCGCCGGTAAATTAGGGAATGATCTTGCGCCCCAAGGGGCGGTTCGGCGGAAGGAGGAGGCGTGTTCTGGCGCTAACGGTATTTTGACGTTTCTGAAAACCATTGCGCTACTGACCAGGAAATACCTGGTTTAAAGTCAGTGGCGCGTTGTTCAGATGCTATTTTAAGGATGCATACGGATTGCTGTGCACCTCGCGCATACACTTTGCTTCTCTCATCTACACGGACAGCAGTTCCCATTTTTGCAAACCATACATAATTAATTTTGTATATAATTTAATATAATAATAATAATATAAATATAATAATATAATATAATTTTGTCCAGCTGCTGAAACAATTATGGCGATTTCCTCCCAAGCCGCTTTCACGGAAGCAATTTTGGGTGGGTTTCTCCCATCCCCATATAAAGCCAAGTCGCGTTCTTTGACTGCTCTGACAAGCACATCGGTATCTTCTGTGGTGAACCTTTCATTGCGTGCGCCTGGCAAACCCGCCATCATAATAGCAATCCACCATGGAACATGCGCCGATCGTTCTTAAAGGGGATGCGAGAAAACGCTCTGATTGGTTAATTGCACGTTACGCCCAAACCACACCTACGGGTAATTAGGCTGCTTCAGACCAACCCTTTTGACACTTGCGCCGCGGCGGAAGTGTCATTTATCCGCCTGGAAAACAGCAATAGCGCCGTAGAACCGCCCACAAAGCTACTTGCGCTTTGCGCTTTCCCACTTGCGTTTCAGACCGTTAAAATAGGGCCCATAAATAGTAAATCACACATGTATCAAAACCATGCAGCAAGTTGCTGCCAGCCCCAAGAGTCTTTTCTCGTCCACCCCAAAAGAGAGGGAGAGAGAGAGAGAGAGAGAGAGAGAGAGAGAGAGAGAGAGAGAGAGAGAGAGAGAGAGAGAGAGAGAGAGAGAGAGAGAGAGAGAGAGAGAGAGAGAGAGAGAGAGAGAGAGAGACTGTATGAGGTAGGTGGTTGTGTATTGTCCGGGAAGGGGGGAGAAAAGGGGATTGGGCTGGACAAAGCGTCTGTGACGTCACCCATAGATTTCTGAAGAACGGTTATGAAGCCGTTTATGGGGGGTATGGGCGGCGCCATCTTGGGAAATCTTGGGAAATCCTAACCCCGCCCACATTCTGGCCAATCCATATATGGGTAAAAGGGCGGGCTTTATGTGAGACCTATGCGTCAACCTCGATATTGGTCAGCCGGTCAATTCAAGTTGACCCGCCCCTTAATTATTCATGGATTTTATATCTAAATGGTGAGCTAAACTAATGAGTTTAGATAAAAATTCACCCCCCTCACAGTTGTCAGGTACTGGAACACTACCGAAAAGTACAATAAGAGTCCATGGGACCAGGCTTTAAAAACATGTATTCATTCACGTCGTGAAAACGGACATTTTAACATGAGAGTCTATGGACATTTGCTCGCTTTTGGGACCAGTCCCTAGCGGATTTTCGATGTATTGCAGTTTTTCGAACTTCCGGGTAGGCTTCATTGTTCAGATTAGAATGTTGCCGCTTGGTGTGAGGGGATGCCTGGAGTTGAGCACAAAGTGCTATCGCTGGTGTCTTGCTACTCAATCAGACACATGGGTCTGGTTCCTTCCAGTCCTAGCTCGCCATCAGTGTTCTCAGGGGTAACCTGGCCCAATTCCGCTGTTTCATTCAAGCACACAGTAACTGACTCGGACCCAGATTCGCTGAGCGTGGGATGCATAAAACAATTAACACAACTACTGTCTACCTTGCATTTCTGTTACTATTAATGACTATAAAAGATGAGAAATTGTTAGTTAGAAGTTAACCAAGCGGCTTCCTGCCACAGACAACGCCGCTGCTCTCGCCACGCTCAGTTCACTCTCTCACTCAGTCTGACCTGCTGCTACCGCTACTGCCGTATAGCGTGTCTAGCGGAAGCTCTGATTGGCTCAACCAACTCTCACGGGAGCAGACAAATCTCGCGACAAAACAATAATGACGTCACGTCAACAGGTATCTGGGACCAGGGTTACATCTGCGTTAATGGTTCTCTACAATTTTACTCGGCTGAGATAAATTGGCATCTTCGCTGGGCCATTCAAAGTTCAAAAGAGCCCTGTTGTGTTTGAAATTTGTATTGTATTTAAAGTTCCTATGACATGCTACTTTATGGATGCTTTAATATAGATATTAGTGGGCCCCTAACACAGTATTTGAAGACGTTTCCGAAATTCAGCCGTGGTGCAGAATTACAGCCAGTCGCACATTGAGCTTTCCCAAACCGCACCTATTTCGGTGTCTGTAGCTTTATGCAAATGAGGAGGGGAGAGGCGGGTTAAGGAGGAGGGTGGTGGTGACTGAGCAGCTTGCTACCACGGTACGGTACCGACGGAGAGGAGGATGAGGGGAAAGCAACAGGGCAATCATTGGACAATCCCCTCTCTACGCCGAGCTGAGGCAACTCAGGAGCACTTTCAGCCACAGACTCATTCAGCCACGTGCCTCAAAGCGCTTGGTGGGGCTCTTTCATCCCATCAGCTGTGTCAGACTTTATAACACCCTCAAACCTCAACCCCGCTCCCAACCTCCACAAAGCCCCAACAGCTCCTTTTTCCCGACCTGATTAAGGACTGAACCCCACCTCAGGACTGACTGTTGTTAACCTTGTTATTTGTTATTTATTTAATTCATTTTTCCATTACTTCAGGGACCCTGCACTTTTGGCACATTTATATTTAAACTTATATTTATATTATACATCATAATTCATCATATTTATTTATTTACTTAACACACAGGTCACCTACAAACGAACAGTAACATGTATATAGTATGTTTACTTTATCTTTATTTTATTCAAATAGTTTTGTACTATAATTTTATTTTAAATTAGTACATTTATTGTATATATAGTGTATTTCGCACTTCTCTTTTCCCACTGAACTGCTCGTCACCTG
The DNA here is from genome assembly GCA_900291075.1 of Melanogrammus aeglefinus. Lineage (NCBI taxonomy): Eukaryota > Metazoa > Chordata > Actinopteri > Gadiformes > Gadidae > Melanogrammus > Melanogrammus aeglefinus. The sequence goes on along the minus strand of OLKM01004361.1, from coordinate 4,899 downwards.
TGAATTTCTCCCAAGGGGGATTAATAAAGGACTATCTTGTCTTATCTTACCATGCCCTCTGTTTACAGTAGATTAGTGGTGGTTTAATGATTTGTTTCTGTGACCCAGTTCGCGTGATTCAGTTCGCCAAGAGGAGTCGTTCGCGAATCGTTTGTTCGTTTGTTCGTTCAGTCGAGTTTCCGGTAGCACTAACTCCAATGAGTCTGACTGACTCAGCTGAGAACCGTGCAATGGGATGCATTCTATGGTTGCGATTTATCGCTACCGGAAACCAGGCTGGGCTATAAAAATAAAATTTAATTGATTGAATTGAACGAACAAACGATTCGTGAACGACTCCTCCCAGTTCAGTCGAGTTTCCGCTGAACTTAGGAGGAGTCGTTCACAAATCGTTTGTTCGTTCAGCCTGGTTTCCGGTAGCGGTAAATTGCATCATGGAATGCACACCATTGCACGGTTCTCAGTCAGTCAGACTCAGTGGACTTAGTGCAACCGGAAACTCATTCGTTCGTTCAGTCGAGTTTCCGGTTAATCGAATGGTGAATGAGACGAACGAGAGAAACAAACCGGTTTGGTTCGTTCATCCTAAAGACTCCTTCATTCAAACCGGTTCGCGAGCGAACGAGCCAACGCTACAGTAGATGTGTCGCAAAGGTGTGGCGCACACAGCCTTTGGCCTTGTTCTGTAAATATTCTAGAACACTCTGGGTGCTCTGGCAGGAGTCCTGGTGCTCTATCTAAATAACTATTATCCATAGATATCTTATCTATATCATATAATTTATATTATCAGGGCCAGAAGCTGTGTGCACCTCCAAACAATATTATGAATCTCAAACGACATTGTCGGGTTCTCCGACCTCTTTGGTTCTTCCACTTCCACATCAATCTGAAGTAGACTGAACAGCGACAAAGGATAGGGATTGTCGCCCACGATTGTCTCCCGCCGGAGCCCCGCTGCCCGCTGACGAGGCACCACCGCCTCGGAAGCGGGCAGCATGCCTCACGGCGATGGTGCCTCGCGGCGGCGGGCAGCAGGGCTCCGGCAGGAGACAATCGCGGGCGACAATCTCTTTTTCCTACATGTCATGGTTCACTTGAGGGAGTCAAAGCCAAAAATCCTTTCCCCCCGCAATTCCTTCTCAACCACGGCTGAGATTAACCCCCATTACGAGTCTCGTTGTGGAAATACCAGCGATGTCAAAGAAACCCGACGTCTTATGCGCCATAACACCATCAGCAGAACGGTTGTACAACAGTCTTAGGTCATTGTCTCATTGACGGGCCAAATTCTCTGAGCAGGCAAAACAGAGAAGGGGAGGTAACATGTCCCCGTATGACGACATAAGGGGAGAAACTCCAAATCGGCGCATCTGAGCTTTGTTTTTTCAATGGCAGAGTAGGATACCTAATGCTCGTTTTACACCTGACGCCATTTCTAGATACTGGGGACCATTGACAGGCTAGGGGGAACTCATTTTAATGTTAGAAAACCTCATGAAGTGACATTTTTATGCCATGGGACCTTTAAGGAGAAGGCCTTATTAGAAGCTGTAATGTGAAATAAACATTGTCTAAGATATATATTACAATACTGTGAGCACCGGCAGGTGCTTTCTGTGGTGCTAAAAGTGCATTGTCTTTGTGGAGCCGGCCTGCCTGCAGTTGTTGCTGTGATGAAGAGAACTGAAAGACTTTTGATGGAAAAAACTTTGAAAAAAATCCATCCATGTGCTGTCCTTGATGCTGGAAGAGCATTTGTTTCCTTCTGACCAGTTTTGATTTGTATTTATGGTTATATTTATTATTTTAGGGTTAGTAGTGCACTATTCCTAATTGTACAACCAGGTGCATTTAGTTGCCATTGTCCAGTAAATGCAGATAATTTATTTATTATAAACACAAAAAGTAAGGAAATTTATGTTGGTTGATTATTTCTCTGTGGTAACAATGCTTTTTGGCAATGAATCTTATACCGTTGGAAAGCCTGTATAGTTCCCTTTTAAATGTTTCCCCATTTGTAAGGAACATTGGTTGTTGGGTTGAGCAGCAAGAGCTGAGTATGTGGGTAGTGCGCCATGAAAAATGTCCCCAAAAGAATTTCCAAAAATTTCCACAGCTGCGTTGTCGATGTAGAGGGGGGGAGGGATAGGGCCCTTCCTGCGGAAGTCCACAATCAAGTCCTTCGTCTTCTTTATGTTCAGGATCAGGTTGTTTTCCCCGCACCACAGTTCCTGTCCCCTCACTTCCTGCCTGAATGCCGTCTCATCCCCATTGCTGATAAGTCCTATCACGGCTGTGTCATCTGCAAACCTAACTATGACATTAATGTCGTAGTAAGCAGTGTGTACAGTAGAGGGCTGAGCACACAGCCCTGGGGGCTGCCAGTGTTGAGGATGGTGGTTGAGGATGTGAGGTTATTAATCCTTACAGACTGAGGTCTGTGGGTCAGGAAATACAGTATCCAATTGACCTTTGCAAAAGCCCCGCCCCCCTTAGTTACCGTTGCTAGCCCGACAAGCTTCATAACACCGACGGAGTGTCAACACAGTGTCATGTCGGGGAAAAATATACCGGTGCGTGTCAGTGACTCTTTTTGGAGCAAAGGGGTTACAGTATGCGATGGAGGGATACATTAAAACATTAAAATAACCAAAGAAGGGGGACACTACCGACTGTCGAGGCGAAAGCGTACCGGTCAATGGCAAAATCGGAGAAACCCCATGATCTCTACCTCACATGCAACGAGCACAGCCTTTTGGACCAGTTATGCTCTTGCACTGCCGGGTAAGTTCGGGACACTTGTATACTTCAGGAGGATGTTGACTGAAATATTTAAATTAGTTAGATAGCTAGTCAACATCCTTTCAACTATCCTAGCTAGCAAGAAGCAACGTCATCGGAGTCTAGCTTGTTACAATATGTTGTTACAACATGGATGTAAGGTTACATGTTCAAGGCACTCTAATATTGCAGTAACTAGCTATGTTTAACATTATTTTCATAAGGCTGGTTGACATATTGCAATTTATAGTTCACTGCAAAATAGCATTTCCAAAACAAACACCTAATGCTACTTCTGGCTTAAATCAGTTCACCAGGTTTTTGCTCTCACATTGTGGGCCTTATGTACACCCTGGACCTGCCGCCTGCCAGACATTAATGACATCTCCTCCACAAGCAGCCTCAGCAGTGGCACAAAGCCAGGGGTAAAAAAAATAAACTGGACAACTCTGTGAAGCAGTTGTGGTGGCTAGCCAAGGCCAAAGTCAACCGCAAGCGGAAACCCATCCTGTCCAGCCATATCCACAATAAGTAAGTATTTTTACTTATCATGTACTTCTACAGCAACACCATCAGTCACACTGTTCTGAACATATTCCTGTGTACTGTGTAACATGATAGACAATAATACTCACCTCTGAATGTATTTGTTAAAGGAAAGCGTTAGGGACAGCAGTGTATGGTCTACTGAAGGAGATGTCAGATGCACCTATAAGCTACATTGCTGATGAAACTGCACCTGAGGTAGAAGTTGGAGGCAGGAAGTATGCAGTGGGGTGCGGTCTAAGCCACCAGGTGAGATGAACTATAGAAGATTCAAGCAAGCCAGTCAGAATGAAGTAGCAACTTGCTGTTGTAGATAAGATTTTTGGTGCCCACAGGTTTATTAAAGTTTCATTAGAATTGGACATTTACCAAAGTCTAATTTGTGCTTAACAATGTAAAAAAGGAAAATTGGGCTGACATATTGATATATACGCCTACACATTAAAACATTTGAAACAAGGATTTCTATGATAGCACCTTCCACAGCTCAGGCTTATCAAAAATGGCCCCACAAGTGGTGAGAAAAAATATCAGGTTAAAGCAGCAGTAGTAATGTCCATGTAGTAATACTATGCTATTTGTTTGCCATGTGATGCTGCTACGACTGTCCCTAGACTGTCCCTTACTTAAGTATGTGTGGCTGGAAGTTTGAAAGCATGCCTCACCCCATTACCAGATTTGTTTTATAATCCTTACCTTGTATTAGGAATTTGGTTCTGCACACGATCTTGGACTTTTTTTATTTTACCGCGATGGGCCCTCTCTTACGTGCACCCTGTGCTTTGTATGCGCTTATGTCACCAGCACATCTCCAGCGGGCATGCCTATTCAAAATCTCGTAAAAACGTGTGCAGGTGTAAAACGTTGCAGTCGACTGCTGGCATCTCTTCCCGATCAAGAAGCCCTTATCAGCCATTATGCCATCCCCTCTTTGCAAAATTAGCCACTCTCTATAGTTGCTCCAAGTAAACGGGATGATACCACATTTGCCTTGACTATCTCGCTGGTCGGAACATGAGATCCTGTGAAGAGGAGCAAGATGAAAAAAATCACAGCACCACGGGGGTCACATGGCAACTAGCGATTTATAGTGTGTTATAAGCTCTGGCTTTGCAACAGACATGACGTTGGCCTTTCCATTTTCAGCTCTGTACAATCTTATATATTGCAAATGTGGACGGGTAGTCTGCTTTGATAGGTTTCTGGAATGTTTTGTGCAATGGACATCTCTGTGAGGCCAAAGTGGTAATTCACCTAATACGTCCAAACATATAAATGATCCAGAATTTGTAAAATATACTTGCTCTCCGTTTGCGTTGTTACATTTAAATCTAAGAGGCAAGGTTCTTTAAGGTCGTCGGTGGTTGCGGAGTTGCATTAAAACAAACAGGCAACTGCTACGGAGGGGCATCTCAGCAACGTGGCCAATGTTCAGGTTGCCCTTTGCAGTTTAGGGCACATTTATTTGAGTTGCTGTGTGGATCATTTGGATGCCAGAATATTGGTGAACAGTTGGTTGACACGATTCATATGTAAACCCAGTACTGTATGCCAACAGTTTAGGGATTT
>OLKM01004360.1:6098-13598 GCA_900291075.1 Melanogrammus aeglefinus | reverse complement strand
GGAGGGCTAATTGGGCTGACTGCTGGCGTTGATTGTGATGGATGGAAGGTGGGAGGGGGTGTATGAGTATGTGTGTGTGGTGATGGGGGGGGGGGGGTGCTTTAATCTGCACTGCATTGGCCCGGGCTGGGACTTGTGAAGGGGTGGGAGGTTAAAGCCCGGGCCTGCATTCGGTCCTGTTTGGTATTTCAGAAAACCAACAGTGACGATGAGCAGTCAGAGAGGAACCCGTTGGCTCCACGTTGGAGAGGACATGGCTTTAAAATTGGAGTGTTCAACAGCAGTGTTGTACTTTCCTCCTCATGGTTGCTCTCGTCTCGTCTCGTCTTCATTTCATGCAAACAACAACACATTGTTACACACTATGTCCCAACTCGTTGCAATACTTTGACCTAGAGTCTCAATGTGTTCCACTGAGCCCCGCCTACTTAGTAGGACCTGAGACTTTAAGAATAAAAATCCTTGATAACAGTGTTCTGTACACACTGTAACAGGCCGGGCCTCGGTGGGAACTGAAGTAGCGTAGCTTGGCTAGGTGGCGTGAGTGGGAGGAGTTTTGGGAGTGTCGAGTTACGATTCATTTAAACAAGGAAAGGTATGGGCTTGCCAGCTTTTTTTTTAATTTGTAGAATATCTTTGGAATAGGATGTGATTATATTGATAATACTATGGAAATCCCCATCGATCAGTAGGACTTCAGATACGTACAGGGGTCTTGAAGCGACGGTCTCATTGGATGTTACACATTGTAACTTGATCACAAATAACCCTGAATACACATAGACTTGCTTTGTCTGTTTTCCATCACTTACATTGTGTCTTAAGAGTTCACTAAGCTACACGCACACACACACACAGACACACAAATACACACACACACACACACACACACACACACACACACACACACACACACACACACACACACACACACACACACACACACACACACACACACACACACACACACACACACACACACACACACACACACACACACACACACACACACACACACACACACACACACACACACACACACACACACACACACACACACACACACACACACACACACACACACACACACACACACATTGATACAGCTTATCTAGGGACTTAAAGCCACTTGTAAAATAGTGAGTCAAGCAGCCCCAGGGTTGCGGTGATTGATGACTTCAGCCAGGGGCCGTCCGTGACCACAGAGCCGCACAAACACACATTACTCACCCCAAAGATAAGCAAACGGCCCCCAGCCGCTTTAGGCCCTAAGTGCTCCACAAACACCAGGTAACACTGCCCTCGTTTCAAAAGGTCCTTATTAGCCAACCACATCGGCCGTACCTCCATGGGATCAAAACGGCCCATGTGATAGAGACAGGAGGGCGGGGCCGAGTGGGGGGGGGCATGTGGAATACAGGCCATTGCTTCCCCCTCATGGCCTGCAAACCAGTCTTCACATGCATAATGTATTATCAAATGTGCTCACCTGTGTTATTCCACATGTTGCACACCGTGTGTTACAAACCACCACATGATCGATTGATCGTTATCGTTAGTGTCATCATCATTTGTACGGTAGTCGCCCGCCAGAGAACCAGCCATACCAAAGGTGGGAAGGATCAGAGAAGAGATTTGACCTGGCAGGTTGTCCCATTTTCCTGCAATCACCGTCACAAAGATTCCACCAGAAGGTCTTATGATTTTACATGTCAGGTTGTCACATCTCCCAGGAGTCACAGTCGCAAAAATTCCACCTGAAGGCCTTGAAATCGCACAGAAATGTCCAGGAACATCAACATACCCGTGGTTGACTTGGTTGCAGAGCTTATTTAATGTCTATATCTGGAATGGATAGGTAAGTATAGCCTGCTATGTTGCCTGTGGATGCTCAGGTATGTTCTAAAAGCGATAGCTTAATCCCAGTGTCACATTCCCAGCTGTGTTGTTAGCACAATGAAAAGGACAACGGGGCAAATAACACAGATAACACAGCGAATTTGATTCAGGCTGTACAGTATGAACGGTGTGTGTGTGTTTGCATGTGTGTGTGTATGTGTGTGTGTGTGTGTGTGTGTGTGTGTGTGTGTGTGTGTGTGTGTGTGTGTGTGTGTGTGTGTGTGTGTGTGGTGTGTGTGTGTGTGTGTGTGTGTGTGTGTGTTGTGTGTGTCTACGTGTGTGTGTGTGTATGTGGAGCAGGGGTGTGGTGGGGGCGGGGAGGGGGGTTCCAGCATTTTAAATGGTAAATTCAAGGGTCGACAAAAAAAAGCTCTGATACAAAGATGTATACAAACGGCCAAAAATAACACACCCCTCGTAAATCTCAGTAAACATTTCAACGTGGGGGGAAATGGAAAAAGGTGATTATAATCAAAACAGGGCCTGAATTACAGGGATTTGTCAGCCCCATGCACCGCAGGTCTATTTTAGAGGCATTACGCGTATACAAATATGAGTACGTCCCCACGCACCCACTTTAACACAGGTATCTGAAATTAGTGCACACATCTCTGGTTTCCCTTCCTGGGTCTGTGGAGATCCTGTGGAGTCATTTGTTCCATATCACGCTCATATGGAGCCCCATCGCTCCAGGATCTGGATGAAAATAAACAGCCGGGCAGGGAAGCAGCCAGGCTGACGTCAAGGAAGAGACTAGAATCAGATCAAAAACACACTGCCGCAGATGTGCTCGTGTGTGTGTGTGTGTGTGTGTGTGTGAGTGTGAGTGTGTGTTTGCGCTTGGGCGCCAGCTTGTGTGCATGTCTATGTGTTTGTGTGCATGTACGTGTGTGTGTGCATGTGCGTGTGTGCGTCTGCTCACATGTCTGATGAGCGTGTGTTTGCACGTCTGCTCCTAGCTGTATGTATGTCTGCATGTGCGTGCATAATAAGCTAAACCATACTTGTGAGCGGGACGTTTGATGCCGCACGATACACAATAAAGGGATTCCGATTATCATTGTTCTGTTCAAGTGTTGACGCTTAAACTATTTTATTAGCGGCATAGATTTGTACTGTGTGACTGCAACCAGGTGTGCACGTATGTGCATGCATTTGAATGGAACCCCCCACTTCCCCCTTCCATACCGCGGTAATAGCCAGACTGACGTCAAAGAAGAAGCATACGATCTGATCAGAAACACAGCCGGCCGCAGCTGAGAACGATAAAGAACTGGAAACGGGGAATTGAATTTGAATGGGAATTCATCCACATTCAAATTTGGCTTGTGGTATTCTGCGGATTGGATGATCAAACGGATAGAACAGCCTCTAGGGACAGTGTGGGCGTAGGAAAGGGGCAAAGAACGGGTTCGGATCCTTATAATTGTCTCAAAGAACTTTTAAAATGTTTTTGAAAGATCATGGTAGTGTAACTCAGTAGTATTATTTGGGCCATGATGTTTAAAGTTTTAGAAAGAGTCTTTGTCTTTAAGATTTCATCATAAGCCATACAAGAACCAGCCAATGAGAAGCTAATTCCACCTCGCAAATAGTAATCCTTGCTAATCACATACACCTGTGCGCACACTAACAAACGCAGCAGTGAGAGGCAAATACGTATTTGCAGGGGAAAAGGAGAAGTCCAATTAAACATCGAAAATCACAATAAAACTCACATACTTTATTGCTTGAAAGTTGAAATACTGCCTTTGTTCTTCTGGACAAGGTTTTTCCCTTTGGTATGCCGTTTGTTGAACTATCAATTTGTATTTAATGGATTACAGGCTCCCTGTCCGTCCACCTTCCTATCACAAACAGTCGCTTTTCTCTCTTCTAACCCGTGTTTGACACAGAGCATTGATCTCAGGCTCATCTATTCTGTCCTGGCATGTCCATGGCATAATCATCGTGGTTTTAAACAAGGACAGATGTGTTGGCACTAACCAATCGTTCACAATATTGAACCCTAGCAATGTTTGACCAGTGATTGGTCAAACAAAGACACTGTCTCTCTAAAAACACGAATATCCTTTTGCGCAAACACCAACCCCTTCACCATCCCCACCACCACTATACATCATGAACTCTCAACCTCACTCTGCCTGCACCCACTCCCTTTGACCTGAGTCATTTTCCCTCTGACCCAGTCCAAACTCCTCCCACTTGCACAAACACTCCCCAGAACATCACCCCTGATCTCTGAACCTGGCCCCAAGCGCCAAATAACAATACTCGTATCGCTATTTATTGGCCAGTTAGTGCGATTGTGAGGCTAGTGGCTAGCCTTTGCTTCTCCGATTCCTCACTGTGTCATGCAAACCTACGTCTGTGTGATGAGTGATGCACTAGTGAGACACACTACTGGACCAGCTCTTTGAGAGACACTTATCTTGTTAAATTAGCAAACCACCGCGTTCCTGTTTATGCTGGTGGAACGTTTGCTTTCCCATTAATCTGAAGTAGAATTAGCTTGATTTTGCGAATGGGAAAACATTTCTTTGGAATACTGTGGCACAATGGCCCTTTTGCTTGTGCTTTCATTTACTTTTGGAATGTTGTCATTGGGACACCGCTAAGAACTGCTAAACTACAACAGGATTAAACAGCATCTGCTACAAATCAAATCAATCATCCTGCGTTATAAATGGAAATGAAGAACACATCCGTTACACGCATCTTGCAACCAATTGCTGGGGAGTCGGAAAGTTTTAGGAAAAGTAGAACTGTGATATTCACAGGGATAGAGCAAGGCCAGGGTTTAGCTAAGGCCTCCTGGGGAAGCATATATATATATATATGTGTGTGTGTGTGTGTGTGTGTGTGTGTGTGTGTGTGTGTGTGTGTGTGTGTGTGTGTGTGTGTGTGTGTGTGTGTGTGTGTGTGTGTGTGTTGTGTGTGTGTGTGTGTTGTGATGTATATATATATATATATACAGTACATTACACAGTACAAACATTGCACACAGGTGTCTCAAAGCACACATGCACTCACACTCACACTCACACACACACACACATACACACATACTAATACACACACACACACACCCTTACACTACACACACACACACACACACAAACACACACATACACACACACACACACACACACACACACACACACACACACACACACACACACACACACACACACACACACACACACACACACACACACACACACACACACACACACACGTACACACACTGCATCCATATCATAACATGTCAATCGTGAGACACCCAACGCTATCTTGAGTCTGTCATTGTGTCAGTGAGTGGACCGCTTGTCAACAGTAGCAAGACACACTGAAATTACCATCATTTCAAGGTCACTAATTTCCCTGGAGCTGGACTCCCCAGCAGACAGCATGACACTGTTCCTCCATTCTCCTGCGTCCGTTGTTTGGAGCTCTGTGGCTGTCACTGTAGTGGGTGGCCATCGGATTGTGTCTGCGTGTAAATATGTGTAAACCTGTTTGCCACCGAAAAAGATTCAGATTGTAGTAGAGGCTAGAATCTGGATGTGTGCGTGTGCATGTATGAGTGTGTTCATGTGATACTCTGCACATAGGTCATCGTCATCGTCATGTGTTTATGCATGTTTGTGTATATGCATGGTTGTGTGTATATGCACACTTGTGGTTTGCGTGTGCGTGTGGGTTATGCGTGTACACATGTGTGCAATTGCGTAGGAGTGAGCGCCACCAATGGTGTATTTGTCAGTGACTGGTTTGGCTTATCGTCCTCCAAGGAGGCAGGCCTTGTGAGGACATTGTTCTTCTCAAACACAGTGATTATGACTAGGACATGGACTCTGCTCACAGGCGGCCATGTACAAGGCCCCGTCGGGACCGTCCAGCTTTGCACTGGGGACACGAGAACGAGAAAACGATTGTCAAGTCCAACTTTAACTATATAGCCGTTGATCCCAATTACAGGCTCAAAGAGTGTGTTTGAATCAGATGTGACGCTACCATCCTAACACTGAGCCTTTAGACCGTTAATGTTGAAATGCATCGTCTAACATCAGCTTGGGTGTAATTATAAACACAAGGACAGTTTGCATGAACGCTGGTGTGTGCACATCAATATGAGCCCGTCGAATGATATAATCGCAAATGACGCATCCAACAATCTCACCCGAGGCTAAGCTTACGATTCATTGTTGCACAGCAGAGGTTGTGTGGTAAGGTTTGACAAATGGTGCCAGGTAAAGTACAAACAATTGGGATGAGTCATCAGAGCAACATCAACACTTGGTGTGGGGTTACTCAGAGAAGCTCATTAAACGAATAGTAATTGATTGCTATACATAACTATTGAGCCTTAGCCAGCAAACGTAGGTGTTTCCAGGCTTGTGTACCGCAGAGCTTCGTACAAATTGGATTTGATCTTTTTAAAAGTACTCTCCTACCAGTTTGGTAAAGGACCAGTAGAATACAGCTTTCTGTTCCCATGGATTTAACTACAGGCTTTGGTAGAAAATGACCACCTTGATCCCTCCCAGACCGCCCTGCATGGCGACAGCACCCCTGGAGTCCTGTGATTGGTGGGTGGCGAAAGGAGAGCGTCAAGATTGGTGGGGGTCGGCAGGCTGTAATTTTCAAAGGGGAAAAGGAGGTAACACTGACAACAGGCAGGATGGCAGGCAGCGGCACACAGGGGGACGGACAGGTCTCTCCTACTGCCGGAAAGAGCTCACTTGCAATGTGGCTCAGTGCCCTTTCCATCGACTGGTGTACTTCCTGGAAGGCCTTATCATTTCCTCTTTGAGCTCTGGTTGCTTCCTGTGATGGAAAATGGCCATGCCACCATGTTAACCTTGTAATGTTGTTGTTGGACTGCAAAGCAATACAGCGTATAAATAACCTAATAACCTTCTTTTAGGTGTTTGTTTGGACTTGGATGTTATGATCATGGTTAGCGTAATTCTGTGTGTGTGTGTGGGGGGGGGGGGGGGATGAGAAAGGGCATTTTGGTTTCACAGAGGAAGTGGGTTGAATAATAGGAAGTGTTTTTTACCATTTGATGGTGGGCAGCCGGCGAGAGATAGTCACCCAGCTGTGGTGCTGAGAGACAAGCCCAACAGATGCATCACCGTTGGACACACACACACACACACACACACACACACACACACACACACACACACACACACACACACACACACACACACACACACACACACACACACACACACACACACACACACACTCACACAGCTGCCCTCCTTCCCAGCTTTTCCATGGCAATTGATGGCCACTTTGATGGGGAGGGTGTGTTTGTGTGTTACTCGACCCTTGGGAGCCACAAAGGTGTTCGGTTGACTTTGATCTTTCTTGACGCCCCCCTATACGAACACCAGGAACACTGCCTGTTACAGGGCAGGCACTGCCCCCCACGCAACCACCCTCACCTCCACCTACCACCCCACCATCTGCCCCCCAACTTCTCCCTGCTGGAGCTAATGTTGTGGGACAGGTGAGGCCAGAGCCATGGGCCAGGGTTGAAACCCAACAGAGTCCCCCCCCCCCATGTTACTGCTATTGAGGGGCCCC
>OLKM01004359.1:0-23022 GCA_900291075.1 Melanogrammus aeglefinus | reverse complement strand
CTCGCTGTCCGTCAGCACTTCTATCTGTAGCTCAGGAATCACCGTCAGGACATCTAGGGGTACGAAAACTATCACTAAATCCTCCACACTTCTTGTTGCCCGGTATATCGATGTTGTTGCGTGTATTGCCGATGTTGCCATGTATGCAGATCGCGGGTAAGCCCCAATCAAGTATGTCTCCGGCGCCACTGCACCCGATACCTGCATATGAGGCCGTTCCGAGCGGTAATAGTGATGTGTTGGTCCTTTACCCGGACTAAGTGTGAACCGTATCTCACTCATCAGTGCGCTGCCACTCGTATACCCGAGCTATCCCGTGCGACGATTTACAGCTAGTCTGTATCAAGGCGTGTTCAAGTTTTTCTCCACGTTTGGCCTTCCCCGTGTGCTCCAAACTGACCAGGGCACAAATTTCCGTCTTAACTTTTTATCAGTACTCAAAACCTGAATGACATCATGCCGTTTCCAGCGCGTATCACCGGAGTCTCAAGGTGCGCTAGATACGTTGGCATCAACCCAAAGTCAAATCTCCGCAAATACTCCTGACACGAGAAAGGTGGGACGAGGGAATCCCTCGTGTGTTTCGGCCGTGAAAGCGTCAACCTGGATCAGCCCATAGGATGTCAGTCCGGCAGAGCGTCGTTAGCTCGTTTTTGGTCACACGCTCCGCGGACTTCTAAAGTCATTACAGGGGCGTTTCCTGTCGCAGGACCCCTCGCCAGAAAATGACTATTTAATACGTCAGCCGTTTCCGTGAGCGACTGATCAGGCCACACCCTGGCAAGGTGCTTGCTACTTCAGTCCACCATGAAGCGTCGTTTACGACGTTCCGCGTTCTCGACACTTCAGGTGGGCGATAAAGTTTTGGCTTGTGCCAATCCCGGGTGGGCCTCTCCGCTAGATTCCCGGTCATATGAATCTGCAATGTCCTAGCGACACCGACTACGTCATTAGAACTCCTGAAAGAAGCTAAATCCGCGGGTTCTCAATAACAGCTGAAAAGTATTTTTCCAAGGGAGAGAACAACAGGAGTTCCGCCGAAACCCCGTTGTTGTTAGTTGATTTGGCGCGCTAAATAGTGGGAGACGCCTCGGAGCCCGCTGATGTGACGTACGTGAGGGCATCCAACACGTCAGGGTGCCCGGTGGCCAACCGGAGATGGTAGAGGCGTTACCTCTCGGTTAGATCACCTGTCCACCGAGCAGCAAGGTGACGTGACTAGCTTGATAAATCGTTCCCAGCCTCTTCAACGACCCGACTCAAACCACGTCCTCCAGCAGTCACACTGACCGTTAACACACGCTAAGCCGATTAAACAGCACCCGAATCGAGTAACCCGCGGCTTAATGAGGGTAGAGCAGAGTACCTCTTAGAACAATGGTTTAGCATTCCCGGCTCAGTCCGTGGAGTTCCCCGTGCCTTCTAGAGCTAATCCGATGGTTCACCTCGATTCATCACGATTACCCGTAAAGTGACGCGTCACCATTCTCGATTCGTATCCCCTTCCGCGGATGGAGGACTGCGTGGATAACTTGGGTACAGCTAAATATGTTAGCAAGCTAGATTTACTTAAAGGCTATTGGCAAGTACCACTGACGGGGCGCGCATCCGAAATCTCGAGGCATCGAACTCGAAGGTCATTTCTTGCAGTACCACCGCTCATGCGTTCGGCATGGTTTAACGCCCCGCAACCTTGTGATCAGAGGTTAGTGAACCTCGGTTTTGGCTGGGGTGGCTAACTGTAACGCATATCTGGATGACCTGATTGTGTACACTACCACTTGGGAGGAGCACATGCAGATCCTTGACCAGGTGTTCACACGTCTCGCCAAAGCTTCCCTCACGTGAACTTGGCGGAAATGTGAATTTGGAAGGCCACGTCACCTACTTGGGGAGACAGGTTGTCAAGGCCAAGTCGCCGGTAGACGCCAAAAGTGCAAGCAATAACTGATGTGCCCCCATTCCATCAACAAGAAGAGCACTTCGTTGTAGTTCTTAGGTATGGCAGGTTATTACCGGAGTTTCTGCCGTAACTTCTCGACTATTACCCATCCACTAACCAATCTGCTCAGTCCAAAGGTGGACTTCGTGTGGACCCCTGAGTGCCAACATGCTTTTGAAAGCGCCAAGGCTCTCCTAAGCAGCACTCCGGTGCTCGCCGCTTCCTGATCTCACCAGACCCTTTAAGCTAGAGGGGAGTGCTAGGCGCCTGTTGGAGCTGGTGCGGTACTGATGCAGGACAGATGCCGATGGTGTCGACCACCCCGTTTGTTATTTTCGCGGAAGTTAACAGCATCAGGTCAGATATTCCATATTGAAAAGGAACCCTTGCTTTTGTGCTGTTGGCAGCATTTCGAAGTGTATGTTCGGGTCCAGCCATTACCAGTCGTAATATTCACCGACCATAACCCTCTTGTTTTTCTATCTCGCATGTACAATCACAACCAGCGGCTCATGCGGTGGGCGTTGATCGTCCAAGAGTACAACTTGGTAATATGTCACAAGAAGGGATCAGAGAACGTGTTGGCAGATGCTCTGTCTAGGTTGTAGTTTGATAACTGCTGTAATTTGTAATTAAATATGTTATCAATGCCAAATGTTTTTTGTTTTAAGGGGGGGGTGTGTTACGGCTGCGGATTGACGCCCTGCACTCATGGGCAAAATCCTCAGTTACAATCCTCACTTATGCTAATGATCATGTGGGTTGCCCCGCGTGTGTATTGGCTGTTCAATTGTGTTTAATTCGAATGTGCCTTCTCCGGAGGGGCGAGGATCCGGATGGATATTAAATGCCAGCGCACGACTCAACAGTCAGCGGCTGGCCTCGGAGATGCAGCTTGCCACGTTGGGGTCTTGGAACGAGCGTTGTTTGATTGAGGCTCTAGGTTCGCAGCACAGGAACTGGGCACCAGTTTGTTTAGGGTTTATCGTACACTGATTGCAGCTATACTTTGTATATAACACTAGACGAGGGGGTCTGTTCCACTCTTGTATTTTGGGAGCTTCTTCTTGGTTGTATTTGTGTTTTTTATTTGGACATGCACCCAATGTCCTTTCCTTTTTGTAGTTTTTGCCTCCTATGTTTGTTAAATTGATATCACTTGTCTCTGGGCTAAATAAACGCTTTCAGAAAAACCAACAACATCTGGTTTTATGTTGCCACCCCTTCCCCTAGCGGGGGACGTAACAGTTACTTTTTCAATAAAATAAGTATTTAGCGTTAAGTGGCCTCTGTCTTCTTTTACTCTACAGATAGTAAAAGAAAAAATAAAGAGGAGGTTTAACAATTCGTTTTTTAGCTTTCTGTTTTCTATTGGAAAATATGTTTGAATATAAAGAAAAATTGATAAAAGTAAGAGTAAGGCAAATTGGCATGTAAGGGACATCTTAATCGCACGATATGCTCTGATTAATTGTGATTAATTGCATTTTTTTCCGCTTCTTAAGACTGAACTGAAATTTTAATAGAATCTGCACAAAGCAAGTCTATTTCAATTAAAATTATATTGTTTTACGGTATCTTTTTAACTTTGACCATAGATTATGTCCAGTTAACTACAGATTCCAAGGCAATCAAGGCCTTGGACCATCAAGGCCACCATCAAGGCCATCAAAATTGACATCAAGATTGTCAGCTTGAAAGGTATATAAGGGGTGCGCTCACCATGGCGTTTCCCGGAGCCACCGTTGCGGACATAACCGGGAAAATTCCGGACATCCTGAGCTCCCATCCGCAGGCAAGAAGGATTATTATCCACGCAGGAGCAAACGACATCGCCAGGCAACAGTCCGAACTTTTAAAACAAGATTTTATCCATCTTTTTAAATCTCTCTCACAGTCCCAGGTGACTGTTTTTATCTCCGGCCCCGCCCCCACCTGCGGCAGAGGGATCGGGAGCTTCAGCAGGCTGCTGAGCCTCAACACCTGGCTCTCCTCTGCATGCAGCTCACATCAGGTGGGCTTTGTCAACAACTTTGACGTTTTCTGGACGAGACTACATCTCTTCGGGCCGGACGGGCTCCACCTGAACAGGGCAGGTGCCCGCATGCTGGCTGCCAGCCTGGAACATGGCGTACAGCATGTCAATCACCCCAAATCCACGCCAGCTGCTCTGTCCGTCACCGATTGACGTCCCCCCGGTCCATGCTCCGATCCGTCCAGTTCCACCTACCACCATACACTCAATACCGGACTTGGACCAATTCACATCAACACCTCACCTATTCCCGTTATCATTACACACCATCACCACATCAGACACTACCACACCCACTCTGTGAACTTTCACAATCTAAAACCTCTGACACAAAAATCCACCTCTCCCCTCAACAAGCCACCTGTCACCATCAACATGGCACTTTTTAATGTTCGCTCTCTTTTAAACAGAGCTTTTTTAATGAATGATGTGATTTTAGATAACAAGTTAGACTGTCTTCTTTTAACTGAGACATGGCTTGGCACTGATGCACCTGCTGTTCTCACTGAGGCTTCCCCACCAAATTATAATTTTTTATTCTCTACTAGAGAGGGTAGAAGAGGAGGAGGGACAGCATCAATTTTAGAGAACTCATTAAACCCGAAAGGAGTATCTTTTAACAGCTATACATCATTCGAGCACCATGCTTTTACTTTTAGCAGCCCTCCCATTCTCTGCATTACTGTATACAGACCACCCCATCACTCTAGCTCTTTTATCAGTGAATTTTCAGAACTTGTATCTATTATCCACACCTCTTTTAGCAGGATTTTAATAACAGGTGATTTTAATTTACACATTGATGTTATCTCGGATCCAATATCCAGAGAATTTTTAAATATTTTAAGTTGTCTTGATTTTAAGCAGCACGTCACACAGCCAACTCACAACAGAGGACACACCCTGGACCTGGTCATAACCCATGGTCTGTCCATCGATGTGTCCTCTGTTGTCGACCTGGCTGTGTCTGACCATTACTGTGTATTTTTTAACATCACCAGTTTTAACCGAGAGGAAGCCCCAGTGAGAACGGTGAGGAGGCGCTATCTTACTTCTGAAGTGGCTGCAAAATTTATGGAGATTTTAAAGAGCACTCCTGCTGTGATTTTACCCGCACCTTGTAATTTTATTGTTGATCATTTTAACAGTAGGCTGAAGTCAACTCTGGACTCAGTAGCTCTACTTTTATCCAAAACAGTAAAAACAAAACCAACACCCCCGTGGAGAAAAAACAATGAAGTCAAGGAACTGAAAAGACAATACAGGAGTGCCGAGAGAAGATGGAGGAAAAGTAAATTAACAATTCATTACGAGATTTTACGTCAACAACTCAAAACTTATAATAACACTGTCAAAAAGGCACGAATTTCCCATTTCTCACAACTCATTACCATCAATAAAAACAACCCCCGGTTCCTCTTCTCCACTTTTGATATTTTAACAGGTGCCACTTTAAATTCTAATAACGTTTTTATGACACCGACAAATGATCTTTGTGAGAACTTTGCAGACCACTTCAGAACCAAAATCAAGGACATCAGATCCAGCCTTTTATCCCATCAAGTTTTATCTTTTAACACTGAACTGTTGTCCTTGCCTGAGGAAACACTGGAGAGTTTTGCCCTGGTTGATGCCAGGACACTTGGTCGAGTTTTTTCCCAAGTAAACCCAACAACCTGCCTTTTAGATCCCATTCCCACATCACTCCTAAAATCGTTTTACGGATTCTTTGAGGAACAGTTTTTAAACATCATGAATTTCTCTCTTCAGACGGGTGTCTTCCCCACCGCCTTTAAAACGGCGGTGGTGAAGCCCCTTCTGAAGAAGAGCAACTTAGATCCAAGTGTTTTTAATAACTACCGACCTGTATCCAACTTACCATTTTTAAGTAAAATTTTAGAAAAACTGGTTTTTACCCAAGTTAATGATTTTTTAAACGGAAAGAAAACATTTTAGAGAAACATCAGTCTGGTTTTAGGAAATACCACAGTACCGAGACAGCACTTTTAAAGATTTTAAACGACATCAGGTGGAATTTAGATAATAAAAAGCTCACAGTGCTGGTTCTACTGGATCTTAAGCGCAGCTTTTTGATACAGTAGACCATCACATTTTATTAAATAGGCTTAGACACCTGGTGGGCCTCTCTGGTACTGTTCTTAACTGGTTTTGTTCTTATCTCACAGACCGCTGCTTTTATGTAAGTATGGATACATGTTCCTCAGAAATCCATGAGATTGGATGTGGGGTTCCCCAAGGGTCAATTTTAGGTCCACTTCTTTTTAATCTGTACATGCTGCCCCTTGGGGACGTCATCAGGAGGCACGGCATCAGCTTCCATAGTTATGCTGACGATACACAACTGTACATCGCCGTGTCTCCTGATGACACAGGGCCAATTGAGATGCTCTTTTTAACTGCATTTTAGGACATCAAAGTCATGGATGGCAGATAATTTCCTACAGCTCAACCAGGACAAAACAGAGGTTTTAGTTATAGGTCCTGAAGGCCAGAGAGAGAAACTTTTACCAGAACTACAAAATTTTAAGCCAACTAAATTAGCAAAAAATCTGGGCGTGATTTTGGACTCTGAATTTTCTTCCACATATAAAAAACATGACAAAAATAGGTTTTTATCACCTTAAAAACAGCCAGAGTCCGCCCGTTTCTCTCTCAGGCCAGTACGGAGGTGCTAATGCATGCTTTTATCACCTGTTCGATTAGATTATTGTAATGCCCTGCTCTTCTGGTCTTCCCAAAAAGTGTGTATTTTAAATCTCCAATTATTACAAAACTCAGGCCGCACGCGTGCTGACGAGGACCAGAGGGCGGGAGCATATTACACCAGTTTTAGAGTCACTGCATTGGCTCCCCGTCCGCTTCAGGATCGATTTTAAGGTTCTCTTACTAGTTTTTTAAATGTCTTAACGGCCTTGCACCCCTCTTATTTAGCTGACCTGCTTTTACCATATCAACCCTCGCGGGACCCCTGAGGTCCTCTGGCAGTAGCCTTTTTATCAATACCAAAACCCAGAACCAAAACTCACGGTGAGGCGGCATTTAGCTACTATGGCCCCCACCTGTGGAACAGCCTGCCGGAGAGCCTCAGGGCCGCAGAGACAGTTGATATTTTTAAAGGAAAGTTAAAGACACACCTTTTTAGTCAGGCTTTTAACTAGATTTTAAATTCTTCTTATATTCTTATGTGGTTCTATCTTATTTTATGTTTCTGCTTTTACCTTGCTTTAAAGATTTTATGAACCTTAAATCAATTTTATTTGTTTTACCTATCATTTTATTTATTATCTTGTTTTGCTCCTATCTTATGTTTAGTTTTTAGCTTAACTCCAGTTTTCCTCAGGGGGGTCCTCCACGCTGGGAGCTGTGTCAGGAATGCTGCTGGGGGGCTCTGTCCCTGGGTCCCTTCGGCTCGGCTAGCTATGGTCTGTAGGGTCGGGGGGACCTGGGCGCTGGTGCCCTCTGTGGCACGGCCTGCGGCTCCTCCCAGTGTGGATGGCCCCAAAGATAACGCTTCCTCAATCCTCAATCCTCAGTGTCATGCCATGTCTCCCTAGTGTGAGTAATGAGAGTGTGTGTGCGTGTGTATGTGTATGTGAGCATGAGCGTGTGTGTGCGGGTGTAGTATGGAGGGGGGGAGGGAGGGATTGTAATGTAAATTATATTTTCAATATTCCTATTTTTATTATTATTATTTTTTCTCTCTCTGTAAAGCACTTTGTGTTGCACACGTGCATGAAAAGTGCTATACAAATAAAGTTTGATTGAGTTTGATTGATTTCTTATATGCAGCAGAAATAACAAGAAAACCAGGGATTTTATGCTAAAGTGCCAATTGAGTTTCAAAACCATTGTTTCATATATGCAAAGATATAAATGATAATTAACCACAATATTGTTTTTTCGTGCCAGTTGAATTTCAAAGAGAGTTCAGGGAGTTGAATTCCTTCATTCAATAGAACTACAACAATTTGGCTCCCTCTTTTGCATTCAGTCAGTGCCTGGCACACACTAGATGACAAATTAAGAGAAACCATAGCTGAAGATGCATTCAACTGTTTTGGTCGTTAAGTGTGTGGAAGGCGGAAGTGTCTGGAACAAATTGGCCAAAACATCACACTAGACAGTTTTTCCCCAAGAAATCTAGTCCGGAATCCCAAAACCAGAGCTCTCACAAATCACAATGACAATCTTGCGAGTCGTAGACAAACATGGCTGACTGCAGCCACGCTATAATAGCTATCTTTTTTAATTTTTTGGATTTCTTTTTGCATTTTTACAGAAGAGATGGGAGATAGAGGGGAGGACATCCAGCAAAGGACCACAGGCAGGAATCAAACCCGGGTCACTGTGATCAGGACTGGGCCTTAATGGTACAAGCTCTACCCAGTGAGCCGCCCAAATACATAGCTTTTGCATTTTTTTTTTCTCAGAACATCCTAAAGATAAACAAAAGATCTATTGACAAAGTCATTGAAAAAGCATAACAACTATATTGCAGTGGCTTTGGCCTTTTTCGTGATAGCGGTATATGTTGCTCCCATATGCGGCTATGGTCTTGGTCAACATACTCCCCATACAACAGGATACCGTAGCTAAAACTGTGTCCCTGTCCTTATCCATCATAGGATGGCTATTGTCACCCGTCGTGTTAAATCATAATTGCCCTTCGGCATAACTGTCTGTTCAGTTTATGCTAGGATATAGGATGTAGTGAGAATACATGCCTTGCAAAAATATATATTTGTCTCATAATCTATAGGATGTTTAGAATGTCTCATAAACTTTTACCTTGTAAAAATTATGAATTGAAATCCTTTCATTGGCATTAGAACCCACATTTAGCATTGAAGTCCATATGACTGAACATGTGTTGCATGTGAACCTAAATGCACACACATTTGAATCGACATAATTGTATATATATATATATATATATATATATATATATATATATATATATATATATATATATAATATATATATATATATACATACAAACCGACCTACATACATAATTACATACAGACATGATACGCCTGGCCTTGTTTCAGCTATATATGCAGTGTTCTGTTCAACCTCAATTGCTTTATTTTTGAGTGTGTGGATCGTGTTGATTAAAGGGAGTAAGTTCTGACAACGGCTCTGGTTACAGTCTCCGTTTTAAACATAAAAATACATACATACATACATACATACATACATACATACATATGTATGTATGCAGATATACGTACACATTGATAGATAAATCAATATACACATTTACAGAGAGGTCTGAAAGCATACACCTAAGTCTAGATTCAAGGTAAGGAATGCATGATGGTAAATGTCGCCTACGTCCACAAGATATAGCTCTGTTAATCCTTAGCAATCTCCAATCAACCCCCTTGACTGCCATGTCAAGACATTTCCATCTCGTCACAGACTCCCACTGTAAACACTGTGAAGGGGTTGCTTTCAGCAATACAAGAAGCTTGTTTTTTCCAGGCACTATTAAGCATTTCCAACAATCTTCCCGTGTTTGAGAGTCAGGACATTTGATTTCTTTATTCAGATTACTCCTTTTCAGGTTAGCATTTCAAAAGACGCTGCACACTTGAGCACAAAAAGATTAATTTTGTCATTAAATCAAAGAGACATTATCAGCCTCTCATGCCCAAACACACATTAATCACCCAGGTACAATCTCGACAGGTAATCTCCTCTTTTCCTTCTCAAACCCAGCGTATGAAAGAGATGAATAAAGATGTTTACGGTGTATAGAACATGAGAAAAAGACGTGCCGGCGTAATGATGTCATTAGTGCTGAAAGATAGCTCTCAGAATCGCCGGGCCGAGAAAACAGAAGGAGAAAAAAACCTAAATAAGTCTTGTCATTCAGTAAGCTGTAGCTCCAGATCCAAAACAATAATAATATTTCTGAACAAGTAGCAACCTCTGCTTAGCAACCGATCATCAGGTAGGCTGTTTGTTAAGTAAATCAATTAATCAACAACCTTGAGGGCTGACACAAAGCTTTTTCTCTCTCTCTCTCTCTCTCTCTCTCTCTCTCTCTCTCTCTCTCTCTCTCTCTCTCTCTCTCTCTCTCTCTCTCTCTCTCTCTCTCTCTCTCTCTCTCTCTCTCTCTCTCTCTCTCTCTCTCTCTCTCTCTCTCTATCTTGTGCACAAATGTTTAAATGTTGATCATCACAGTAATTAGTGTGGTATATATCCCTTGACGCTATGAGACTCGCTTCCTATGACGCTCAAATTATGACAATAAAAGAGGCATGCAAATACTTTTTCGCACACGTGCACATACACACACACACACACGCACACACACACACACACACACACACACACACACACACACACACACACACACACACACACACACACACACACACACACACACACACACACACACACACACACACACACACACACACACACACACACACACACACACACACACCATTCCATGTCAAGGGTAAATTGATTCTCCAGGATTTTAAAATTTGCCAAGGACGTTATGCAGCTGTGTTCTCAGTACAGGCCTTGCTATACGGGGGAGTGTACATGTTACGTCACAATACCATTGGTTTAAATGTCATCCATGTCAGAATGGAAAAGATATTGACATCACAGCATTGTCCGGTTATCAGGGACAAACATATCATAAATGTTAATAATATATGTTATAATGGCATACAACTGATGCTGTCAATAACTTGTCCACTCTGACATGGATGAAATTTAAACCAATAATATTGTTTATTATTGGTTTAAATAATGATTGTATATCCTTGGCATTGGAATCAATGGGTTCATATGAATCAGGGCCAGTAGAGCTCCAGGTTCAGATTGGATTTGGATGTAGAAGAACATGGGCATTGGAAGCATAAGAAGGACTCTAAGATCTATTTAATCTTACCTTTACTATGCAGGACCATAAAAAAATATATACATAGGCCTACATTTTCTGGAAAAGAAATTGCCAAGCGGTATTTTTTTAACGGCAAAGACATCCAATTTATTTCTGTATGGTAGTGATGGATTTCATGATAATTTTCCTTGATTCAGTTCGCGTCGGTCAGTTCCCCAAGAACAATCGGTCAGAATCATTCGTTTATCGTTCAGTCGCGCTACCCAAAGCGGTGAATCTAATCATGGAATGCACGGTTCTCAGCTGAGTCAGTCAGACCCAGCTCCTCCCTCGTTCTCATTCTCAAACGATCGTGCCAGTCGGACATCAATCAACACAACATAGCAACTTTAACCAAACGCAGCGGGATGGGGGTTGTAGTTGATTATTGGACGTTTAACATATCAGATAATAGACTTAATTGAAGGAGTGATGGAGTTTAAAAGTAAATTATGTACAGTTGTTTTTATTCTGGCCATATTTGCTTTTTCTTGGGTTAACAGTAATTTAACACTATTATGAAGATGGCCACCCCCACTCAAAAATCGTTTCAAGATCCACCAAGGTGGGGGTCCCGGGTCGCGTGCGGCAGAACGAACCATAAAAGAACAAGACAGATTGACGAGACATTCAAATATTTTATTAATCTGGCATAACACAGAAAATAAAAAGACAGCATGGATTTACCATTTCACTGGTATTTAATTGTATTATCGTACGCTCGCTCACTAAGACTCTCTCACCCTCTTCACCACTCACAGTCAGTGAACGAACAGCGAGTCAGCGACTCAGGGACTAGTGGGTCTGAAAGGAGTCTAGTCAGAGATCAAACGAGACAAACGAGAATCAGGTCGGTTCGTTCTTCTTAAAGATTTGTTCATTCAAACTGATTCGGTCTCAAACGACCCATCACTAGTGTATGGTAATGTGGTTTGGGGGAGGGTCAGTCTGTTTGAATGTGTTTGGATCAAGTGGATATCTGAAGATTATTTTTCTGTTTTGAGGAAAGAAGAGATAACTAAGTCACTTTCTTCACTTAAAATACCATTATCTTTCCCAAACACAAGAATGCCAAGATGATTGCCCGAATCAAAATTGTTGCTCAGTAAAGAGCAAAATAATTTCTTGAGTTCCACTTGTCCATTTGGCAAATGTTCCCTGCTTCTACATCTTGCCTCTCCTTCCTCCTCCTCCTATTCTTTCACCTCGACCTTCTCCTCCTCTTCCACCTACATTACATTACATTTACATTTACATTTAGGGCATTTAGCAGACGCTTTTATCCAAAGCGACTTACAATAAGTACATTTGTCATAAGAAGTGCAACAATATATCGCTATCGGTACAGAAAGGATGTTCATAGAACCAAGTGCAAGTACAACAATCGCTAGGCTAACCAATTCCCGTGTTACAGCAATGATAGCAGCTACTGCAGTTGCTACACAGTTAAATACTATAATACAATACAATACAACACAATACAATACTGTGGCGACCACGGGTGTGGGCGCCATGTTCCGGAGCCGCGGGGGGTTCTGGGAATTGGGGTTGTCAGTTGACAAAAGGGGTTTATTAAGTTATGCTGTTGTTAGGGTTAAGTGAGGTTAATGGGTTCAGGATGTTTTATGGTTGTGTGTGTTCTATTAACGTGGTATCTATTAACATTATATTATTCATTTCATTGTTGTTGACACCGTCACTGGGAGTGGCATCTCCGTTGTACAGATGTGACCAATGCGTGAAGCGCTTCAGTCAGACCTCTGACCTGAAGAAACACATGAGGACTCACTCCGGGGAGAAGCCCTACAGGTGTGACGAATGTATGAAGCGCTTCAGTCAGAGCTTCACCCTGAAGAATCACGGCACACCTAACCAACGGACACGTTACTCTCAGTAACGGTGTCAACAACAATGAAACTAAACATGTTAATAGAACACACACGACCATATAACATCCCAAACCCATTAACCCCACTTAGCCCTAACAACAGAATAACTTAATAAAACCCCTTTTCCCCAAACAACATCGCGATTTCCCAGAATTCCCGGTGCGACCACCGCAGGAGTCACCACAATACAGTGTACAATGGTGGCCAGAGGGGGGAGGGTGGCTATGCAGAGTCGAGGTGGACTCTGAACAGGTGAGTCTTGAGTCTTTTTCGGAAGATAGTGAGCGACTCTGCGGTCCTGAGAACGGCAGGGGGCTCGTTCCACCACTGAGCTCCCAAAATCGAGAAATGTTGTGACTTTGCTGAACGACCTTTGCTAGCTCTTAGCGATGGCGGTACCAGACGTCCAGCTGAGGTAGTTGAGCGGAGGGATCGAGCTGGGGTGTGTGGCTTTAGCAATGCTTGGAGGTAGGCTGGGATAGTTCCATCGACTGCCTTGTATGCCAGTACCATTGTCTTAAATTTGATGCGAGCTACTACAGGGAGCCCGTGGAGGTCTACTCCTGCTCCTCCACTCCTCCTACTCCTCCTCCACCTCCTCCCACTCCTCCTCCACCCCTTCCCCCTCCACCTCCTCCTCCTTCACCTCCTCCTCCTCCTCGTCTCATATCAGCTCTTCATTATCTCTCCCCATGAACTTTGAAGACTCTTCCTCTCCCCCTTCCCCTTCAGTGGGCTCTCAGTGACATTGGCAAGGAGTTCCCAGGGGCCACTGAGTGTGGTGGTAGGGGGACGTCACCAGATTAGCATCACCGTGACGCTCCTCTGTTCCCCGCCGCCCACTAAACTCACTTCTCCCTCCCCCATCATCATCATCGATCTTCCTGCTCTCCCCCGCACTGCCCTCCACACGACACTCCAACATGATCTCTCTCTAACTCTCTTACTCACTCTCTCTTAGTCTCTCTTTCTCCCCCTCATATCGTAGCCCTTTTTGAAGGACCATGCAAGCTTTGAAGGCCGCATAAAACAATATGTCTCATAAAATATATAAAAAGGTGAGTCTGGGTTACTTTGCTTGGTTGGTTTATTAAAATGAAAATGAAAAAAAGATTTAAAGAAGACAATGTGACATTAACAGAGTGTTGGGGTTTTTATTGTCAGGCCTATTGTGATCAAACTTAAAGGTCAAATCTGTTAGGTTTGAATGTTGATCACATGAAACCGTGGTCGACTGGGCAGAAACAAGCAGATCAATGTTTGGTTATTAAAGGTTTCTAAAGTAATACATTTGTAACCTCGGAGGCAAAACACAATGTGAAGATCAGGCAACGGTGTAGTTTTCATTGAAATTAAGACATCTGCTTGAGGCAAAACTCTTCAGAACCTGAGTGTTGCTTTCAGCCGAGGAACACGGTTGCCGGGCAGAAGGATTGTGCTGCTCAAGAAATCGAAAAAGCACTTTAAAGAACATTCTCTAATCTTCATTTGAATCCTCTCAAATCCCTTACACCCTCTGCTTCTCCACCCCCGCAATGTCTCAGTCCGTTCCACTGCCACATAGCCTACATACACTTAGTTTGTGTGTATTGTTTTAGTATAGCTGCAATATTTTTCAATTTAGCCCGAGTATTGTTTAGTTTTTTTAGGGTGTCCATTATATATATATACTGTATATATGTTCTGCCCCCGCTTCTTTTTGTGTGTGGCGCAGTCTGGCCTGGTAAATCAGCTCGGCAGATAGCTAACAGTTTTCCCTCATAAAGAATGAAGCAGCTTGTTTCCTTTCAAAACTTTACTCAGGAAGCACTGTAAAACTGGCTAGATTCAAAATACATCTTTCAGTATCTCATACAGACGTTGTTCAAGAACAATATTCATATTGTCTGTTTAGAACGTTTCATAACAAACAAATAACACATGCGTTAGCTTAGGGCTAGCGTCTATGGGAAATTATATTAAGGTGCTCACGATTAGCATAAAGGATCAAAATATACATCCTGAACAAACTTAATTCCATTAACAAGGGTTTTCATTACTAGTAAAAATTCAATGTCAAGATAACTGTATGACGTGTACTTACAGGCAAACGTGTTTTCTGGCCAACCAATATAAAAGAGAAAAATAACGTTACTTCACCATGCAACGTCAAACTACGGCAAAACTGCTAGTACAAAAACATTGTGTTACAAGTTGACCACTAGAGGTCTCCCTTTCTCCGAATAAACATCAGAACAGCACACTCCCCGCTTGTTATAATGCGTTATGACACTATTCCGCTTTTACAAGTAGAACAACTTCAGAGACTGTTAGAATACACCCGTTGAGGACCCTGTCTGACCACCCTCACATCTACTTTGCAAACTTTAGAGTCTTTACTGGGAATTGCATTCAACACCACTCCGACAGGCCATTCATTCCGCTTGACCTGTGCACCCTTGAGCAGCACAACATCTCACTTCACTCAGATTTGGCTTGTCTACGTGCCACTTTCTCCTTGGCTGGAGTGACACCAAGTACTCTTGACGCCAGCGTTTCCAGAATGCGTCGGCCAACACCTGTACCTCCTTCCACTGCTTGATGTATAACTCTTTAAGGTCGTACGGGTGGCAGCACTGGGTCCACCTTCTGTGTTAGCAGCATGGCCGGTGTAAGGACTGTGGGCATGTCTGGATCAGATGACACTGGAACAAGGGGTCTGCCGTTCATAATGGCCATGACTTCAGACATGAGTGTGACTAAAACTTCATGAGACAGATGGGCAGTGTTTGTCTTTAAAAGCAGTGCATCCAGTATTCTGCAGGCAATGCTTATCATCCATTCCCACACTCCACCAATATGGGAAGAGTGTGGAGGGTTAAATGTCCAGGTGCTGCTTTGGTCTTCAAGGTAAGTAGTCAGTTCATGGTCATCAGATTTGATCTAAAGTTCCTTGCATGCGCCTATGAAGTTTGTTCCTCTGTCAGAACGGAACAGGCGGACAGGGCCACGGACAGCTGTGAATCTCCTTAGTGCATTAACAAAGCTTGAGGAGGACATAGCGCTTCGATATTTACTGCTCTTGTGACCATGCAAGTAAAGATGACAGCCCAGCATTTATTTTCTGCTATGCCACCTCGCGTGCGCCTTGTGCTTATGGTTCATGGACCGAACACATCAACACCTACATTTGTGAACGGGGGGCCTGGGTCAAGCCGTTCAGCAGGTAGGTTTGACATTTTTTGTTCTTCCATTTTTCCTCTCAGCTTGTTACAGGTTACACACTTATGAATGATGCTTGACACCAGTCTCTTGCCTCCAATCACCCACAGTCCAGCAGAGCGAACAGCGCCTTCTGTCAGATGTCTTCCCTGATGAGCAACCTTTTCATGGTAATGCCTCACCAATAATGTTGCTACATGGTGCTTTTTGGGGACGATGATTGGGTGTTTCTCTTCCCAGGGTAGGTCGGCCAATGGAATCCGTCCTCCAACTCTTAGCAGGCTGTCTTGCGTCTACAATTGGATTCAGTTTCCTCAGAAGACTGGACTTCGGGACCACTTCACCTCTGGATAGGCATTTCATCTCCTCAGCAAACGCATCATGTTGAGCATTTCTGATGGTTATTAGTTTTCTTGTGTCATCTCATTCATATTGTTGATTGAGTCCTTTGTGTAGGACCTGGCCTTGTGTATGAGCTTGGTAATGGCTCGACTGAGTGATTTCCAGTTGGAGAAGTGTTCAAATCGGTTAGACCCCAGCTGTCCTTCAAAGGCTTTGGTTATGAAGGCTTGGACCTGTGGACGTATGTCTATGTCCGCTTCAGGGTCAATTAGCTCAAATGCCTCTGGCTGTGGGGTGTCTTTGGCTAAGAAAGCTGGACCTTTGAGCCAGTTGGTGTCTTTCAACATGGCTGCTGGCACTGAATGAGTTCCATGGTCTGCAGGGTTGTGTTCAGTGCTGACAAAGTGCCACTGTTCAGGGCTTGTGGACTTCCTGATGCGAGTGACTATCGTTGTTGATGTAGCCCAATACGATTCGGCTGTCTGTGTAGAATGTGACCTTGTGGATGTCTGTGTTGAGTTCTACTGTGATTAACTCCGGCAATTCAACAGCCAAGACAGCACCACAAAGCTCGAGCCGTGGTAGTGTGTGGAGGATGAGGTGCCAGCTTTGACTTGCCCATGACGAATCCAATGTGAGTGTGTCCATTTTCATCTGTTGCTTTAAGATAGGCCACTGCTGATATGGTCATAGTGGAATCATCAGAGAAGACAGAGCTCTCTGTGTTTGATGGAGCACAAAGAAAGAGGCACATAGGGTCTTTCAATCCGAAGCTGCTCAAGCTCACGGAGTGAGCTTGAGTGAGCTTGAGCAGCAGGGGAGGGGAGCATCCCATTCAGCTTGTTCAGCAGACAGCTCCCTGACTAAGGCCTTCCCTTGAATTGTGACAGGTGCCACGTAGCCCACGGGGTCATAAAGCCCATTTGCAGAAGGATTCCCCTTCTAGTAAATGGCTTCTTCTCTGACCCCTTGCCACTGGCATGGGGTCAGCAGTTAGCTCCAGATCCACTAAGTTTTTGGCCCGCTCCTCAGGCGGAAAGGCATCCATCACAGTGCGGCTGTTAGAGGCTATTTCGTGTAGCTTAATGCTTGCCTCTGCTAACATTCCTTTTGTACTTTGCAGGACGGCAATGGCATTTTCGTCAGTGGGGAATGAGGAAAGCCCATCATCAACATAGAAGTTTCTCATGACAAACTGTCTGGCTTCGCTGCCATGTTCCTTTTCTCCATGCAGGGATGCTTTTCTCAGGCTGTAGATGGCTACCGGAGAGTTGCCGAAAACATGTACCTTCATGCGGTACTCAGTGATGTGTTTGTTTGGGTTGTTGTCTTCAAACCACAAAAATCTCAGAAAATCTCGATGCTCTTTCTGGACGATGAAGCAGTAGAACATCTGCTACACATCGGCTGTTACTACTACAGGCTCTCTGTGGAAGCGCATCAAGTCCCCCAGTAAGGTTTATTCATGTCAGGCCCACTGAAAAGGACGTCATTGAGGGAGGTGCCTTCGTGCTTCGCAATGGAATCAAACACTACTTGTATCTGAACCTTTTTCTGTGGGTGATAAACACTGAATATTGGTAGGTACCAGCACTCTTGTTGAGGCCTCAGCTCTGGAGCAGGCTCTGCTTGGTCTGTGTCAAAAATGGCTTGCATGAAGTTGAAGTGTTCTTTCATGGCACTTTCCTTCTCCAGCATGCGACAGAGGAAGCCGAGACGGTTGATAGCATGCGCTGTCTATTCTTGGGCAGACGCAGCCTATTTGGCCTGAATGGCAGCGGTGCTACCCAGCAGTTTGCGTTGTTCATGTAGACTTCCATATCCATGAGGTCAAGAAACAACTCATCTTCGATGAACAGGCCAACTTGGTCGTCGCGCTGTGTACTTTGAAACACGTTTCTATTTCATTGGTTGCAGGGGACACACATGGAGAGGTGTGGGGTGGCACAGCGCTGTCAATCTTCTCTCTGACTGTTAAGCTGCTGTTGCATGGGCTGAGGAGGGAGTGGCGCCCGCTTATCAGCACACTGGTTCTGAAGATGCTGACAGTGGTTGGTTTGTGTGCTCTTCCCAGACACACATCTCCGATTATCACCCATCCCAGGTCGAGTCGTTGGGCAAACAGTGCTTTGTATGGCCCGTTACACTGTTCTCACACTTTGTGCACCTGAATTAGATCTCTTCCGAGAAGGAGGATGGACGCTTCTGGGTCCAGGACTGGGATTTTTGTGTTTGAGGTGAGGATGATGTCTAGCTGCATCTGGTGACAGTACTTCAGACCTGTCGTCTGGCAATATGTCACACTCAATCAGCGTAGGCAAGGGAATGTGGATGTTGCCGTCTAATGACTCCACTAGGAAGTTGCTGGCTAGCCGTCCGGCCGTATCCACCACTCCTGAGCACGGCTTCAAAGTGTATTTTGTTCCTGTGCCTTGAATTCCAAAGTGTTCAAAGAATTCTGTTCTGCCTAGCGACTTGTTGCTCTGCTCATCAAGAACAACGTAGGTCTTCATGGCTAGGTGTCTTTGACCTGCAGGATACACTAATGCAAGACAGATCTTGGAGCATGATTTTGACGTGTTCACATTTTCACAGATTTCTGTGCATTTTGACGTCACAGACGGAATGGCTTCCAGTGTCTGCCGCTCCCCGCTGTGATCCACGGTACTCACATGGGCCTCGGTTTTCCATGGAGCGGGACCTGGATGTAGCGCTGCTGGATGACTGTCGCTGTTGCACTACTGGCACATCACAGACTTCCCACAGTCCTTAGCAACATGAGTGGACGACGCACAACATTTGAAACAGATATGTTTTTCCTTCAGATACGCTTTTCTTTCTTCCAGAGTTTTGTTTCTGAAGTTACGACATTTTCTCAATGGATGAGGCTTGTTATGTAGTGGACACTGTTTGTCTGGGTCATCATGTTTCCAGACTGCTGTGCTGTTATCGTCGCCACTTGTTGAGATTTCAGTCCTTCTCACAGCAACTGATGTTCTTGTGTGAAGACTGGATGGCTGGAAAACACTCTTTTCTGTCTTTGTTGCACACCGTGCTTCTGTTATGCTAGCAAAGCTAGGATTGTTGCGTGTTTTTGCTTGTTCACAGACAAAGTTGACAAAGACTGAAAAAGGAGGATGTTCTGTGCTGATCCTTGTAACATGATCCAACAGTAATCCACCTCTCTTGCAGGTTGGACGGGAGTTTCTGGACTATTGGGTTTACTCCATGGGAGGTGTTGAGGTATGCGAGACCAGGTAAGTATCCATCTGCCCTGGCTGCTTCAAGTTCCATGAGAATATCTCCCAGTTCTCTTAGCTTGTGCTTTTCTTTGACTGAGATTGTAGGAAATTCTTCAACTTTTCCTAGAAGAGCATTTTCAATCACCTCTGGTGAGCCATAAACATCTTCCAGTCTTTGCCATAACATCCTGAGGCCTGAAGTTGGATTGTGAATGTGAGCCACTCTGATTCTTTTAGCTTGCTCAGACGACGAAGGCCCCAGCCATTTGCACAGCAGATCAAGCTCTTCTCTGGGAGAGAGTTTTAGGTCACCAGTAGAGCTGATGAAAGATGCCTTCCAGGCCCAGTAGTTCTCTGGCTTGTCCTCAAACTGCAGCAGGCCAGAACTCACCAGCTCACATCGCATCAGGTACCTCCCTAGGTCTGTTGCAGCCACAGTGCTGAATGAGCTTATGTTGGACATAGGGAATGACTGAATGTGTGTGGTAAAGCTGGGAAGGTTTCAAAATCATCACTGGTTAGTTTCAGGTTGTAGGAGAGCTCTCTGTAGCTGTATGATATTTCCTGTGCAGTGCTGGTTGCCTGATTTGGGATCTAGGTGACTTCTCCTGTGAGTGTGTGGGGTTGAGGCAGCTCAATAAATTCATGGTCATTGCTTTCACTGAGATGTGCATGGCCCTGGTTTTCACATTTGTTTGCTTCACCGCTGTCCTTGGTAGGCTGGCGCTCTGGTGAATGTGAAGTTTTCTGTGGCTTTGCATCTGATGGTGAGACTGTGACTGTATTTACCATGCAGGCTGCTTTTTCACCCTGATAGGACTGGTGACCTGGATTTGTAACAGGAGTCTGCATTTCAGCATTTGTATTGTGCATTTCGACTTGGGTTAGAGGTTCTGTGTTTTCATTTGCTCTCATTTTAATTGGGCTTGACAGTTCATAATCATATTCTTCAGCGGCTGCTTCTAGGATTAAAGCTTCAGCGTTTGCAGCCGCCGCTGCCTTTGCTAATTTCAGTTCATGCAGACTGGCGTTTAGAATGGCTTGCTGTTTTAGTAGCTCTGCCTCTTGTCGAGCATGCGAACTCAGCATGTGCGGCTTCTGCTTTAGCCCGTGCTTGCACTGCCATAAAATTAGCTACAGATTGTCTGCTGGTCTGGAGCAGTTGGATACGACGTGATTCTTGTTTCTAGTCATAACAATCCTTCTTCTTTTCTTCTTAGTGACATGGTGATTGTGTTAAATGGTATTTTACCTGCAGTTCAGACGAACCCTGGCCATTGGAAGAGCTGCCTCTTTACTGTTCTGCCCCCGCTTTGTTATGTGTGTACTGTGGCGCGGTCTGGCCTGGTACATTAGCTCGGCGGCAGATAGCTAACAGTTTTCCCTCATAAAGAATGAAGCAGCTTGTTTCCTTTCCAAACTTTACTCAGGAAGCACTGTAAAACTGGGCAGATACAAAATACATCTTTCAGTATGTCATTGTTGTTCAAGAACAATATTCATATATTGTCTGTTTAAAACGTTTCATAACAAACAAATAACACATGCGTTAGCTTAGGGCTAGCGTCTATGGGAAATTACATTAAGATGCTCGCGATTAGCATAGAGGATACATTCTGAACGAACTTAATTTCATTAACTAGGGTTTTCATTACTAGTATTTAATGTCAAGATAACTATATGACATGCACTTACAGGCAATCGTGTTTTCGGGCCAACCAATATAAAAGAGAAAAATAACGTGACTGTTAGGCCTACTTCACCATGCAACGTCGAACTACGGCAAAACTGCTAGTACAAAACGTTGCGTTACAAGTTGACCACTAGAGGTCTCCCTTTCTCCAAATAAACATCAGAGCAGCACAATATATGTGTATATTGTGCTGCTCAATATGGGCAATATACCCCTTTTCCCCAAATAACATCTCGATTTCCCAGAATCCTCGGTGCGACCACCACAGGAGTCGCCACAATATATATATATATATATATATATATATATATATATATATATATATATATATATATATATATATATATATATATATATATATATATATATATATATATATATATATATATATATCATAGCACTAATTAACCCTGCGTTCAGACCAAACGTGACGGGGCGACAAGATCCCATAGAAAGTGAACGTAGAGACGTGTATCGGGCGAATTTTTCGCGAGAGAAAACCGGCGACAAGTTTTGATTTGTCACGCACACTTTCGCTGTGCACAGGCGAGCGAATTCACAAAGGATTTGTGGCGCGACAAATTCCCTCGAGTTGAAATATTTGAACTTAGACGCGAATTTCGCGTGATGACAGCCAATCAGCGTTCAACAGCGTGGCCACTGAGTGACATGTGTAACGTAACGGCCAATCAGCGTTCAACCGTCAAACTCAGTGCACTGCAGCCCGGGGTGAACTGCAGCATGAAGGAGAATGTCATTGTTGCCGTTTGCGACTCCCGGAGCTCTATATTTAATAGTATATAATATAATATAATATAATTGTATATATAATATCACGGCCAAAATGTAAATGTAAATGTAAATGGACTGCATTTATATAGCGCTTTTCTAACCATTGGCCACTCAAAGCGCTTTACAATATTGCCTCACATTCACCATTCACACACACATTCACACACCGACGGCAGAGTCAACCATGCAAGGCGCCAGCCAGCTCGTCGGGAGCAGTTAGGGTTAGGTGCCTTGCTCAAGGACACCTCGACACTCAGCTAGGAGGAGCTGGGGATCGAACCAACAACCTTCAGGTTGCCAGCCAACACCCTCTACCTCCTGATAGATTCAAGTAACGCCCTGCTCTGTCAGCCTCCGGATGGCCGTAGCGCGGGGAGCTCTCGTAGGGATTGGGCTTCTCGGGGTTTGTTTACCGGCGTTGCTATTTTTTCCGGTGTTACACCGAATTCTGCGACCCACCGAAATGTGTGACCCCAGGAGGCGCTGTTGCACATTTTCTGCAACATGCACGAGTTTGAAGCGTAGACAGGCATGAAGTCGTTCACGTGCAGAAACATGCACGAGCTTAAAGCGTATTGTCATCGATCACTCTGAATGGGTACATTCGTTTTGTGACACCGGGCAATACTTTCTTTCTTGATAGCGTCTTTTACTGACTGTAGCATTTTAGGGGGAAAGAAGCAAGGATGATGGACCGTACTAAATGTCCTATCCATACTATGTGTCTGTGAAATGCTTATGAATGCCAAGCACATACGGTGTGCTTAATAAATTATTTATTTACGTTTTTGTTATAATGCCCACCGTTTTTATTTTTATGCCCACCGTTATGATTTTTTTACCGCCGTTTATGAAATAATTATGAACTAATGCCACAATTATTCATGTCTGCGATCAGACAGAGTTCACAAGTAGCGCAGGTCGCAATCAACGATGGGTCACAATAAATGACAGCGGA
>OLKM01004358.1:0-23031 GCA_900291075.1 Melanogrammus aeglefinus | reverse complement strand
CAACTGAGAATCATACTTGAAAACGAACCTCCTTGCGATGATGGGTTTAGCTGCATCTGACCATGCCCGTCAGCTGCTGTCACTGCCAGGACTCAGTGAGTCGAAGCCAACGGGATTAATGGACCAATGTTGCCATGTTCATTTTCAAGGAGCTTTATCTTACAGCAAAGGCCCACATCATAGTCAGGTTAACCCTGGCAACACAGCCACATTGGCCGTATATCGGGCATGAGCCAGAGAGCCCGATGT
This sequence comes from Melanogrammus aeglefinus, assembly GCA_900291075.1. NCBI lineage: Eukaryota > Metazoa > Chordata > Actinopteri > Gadiformes > Gadidae > Melanogrammus > Melanogrammus aeglefinus. Next base: position 22,782 of record OLKM01004358.1, on the reverse strand, counting down.
GTTTCACTCCGCTACTTGAGTGCCCTGCACCCATTCCGGTTGCCACTTCGGTTGTGCCAGTGGACAAGGTCACTGCCCGCTAAAAGGTCAATTCCAGCGACCACGGCATGGATCTGCCATATTTTTCCACAACCAGTTCAGGACGAAGGAAGAACCACTTGCCATGCAACTTCAGCATGAAACACGGTGCCGGCATTCAGGAACAGCTGTGAAAGCCAGCTGTTCAGACTAGTTTTTGGACGAGTCTGGACGGCGTTTCCTTTGCGACACAGGTGCCCAAGTGAGCATTCTGCCCGCTTCCCCAATCGAAATATGGCAAGGAGGAAATGAGCCGTCAGGGGAGGCTGCCAATGGTAGCAAGATTCAAACCTTTGGGGAATGGCAAATTGTGCTTCCAGACTGTCCACCTCCAATTTCGTCATGGCGAACACGTTGAGCCCCCTGCAGATTGCACCAAAGGCCTCCTGGCGGACATACAGAACTGACACCTCGCCGTCTACAAAGATTGGGTCAACCTCCCCAGCTTCTTCAGTGGATTGTCCACGACGGCATTGGTCAGTGCACTATTGGGGAGTTCCATGACCGCATCATGCCCAGGTTTAGTCAGTGCTGTGACCAAAGTCAGGGTGGAACACCAACTACAAAGAACAGGTCGCCCATCCCGCCCTGCGACTTGAACAAGCACATGCTATCACGAAGGCCGAGTTCAGGAATATGGAGCGCTTAGGCCTCGTCCGCTGGTCAAATAGCCAAGCTTACCCCCTACACGTGGTGCCGAAGAAGGCAGTGGCTACCCGCTAGGCGCGTTGACAGCGCTGTGTCAACACTCCACTAGCCCAGGCCTGTATCCAGTCTAGGGATGTCAACAGTTAACCGTTAATCGTCTAAATGCAGAGATTTTTTTTGACAGGTTACATACGTCAGTCTATCAGTTAATTTGCATATCCAGGGCTTCGCTAGCTAGCAGTCTGAGGTAAAACGATGCGTAAATTCATTCCAAAAGTTCATGTCACTGCAAGCCGAGGGGAGAAAGTGTACAGCACGACGAAACCGAGGCAATCACCCAGTTGGTGTGCCGAATGTTTGAGACATTCTGCCAAACAGTGTGGTAGAGGGCGAGGGATTGAAAGAGCCAGCCCGGTACCTTGAGACTGAGTAGGTCATGCCATTGAGAGCTACTGTGACTTAGGCATGCAGCTCTAAACTTCAGTAAAGCAAACAGAAAATATTACAAAAGGCAAGACAATCACAACACAAAACATTCAAATGAAAAACATTCTACCCCATTAAACAATAAACATGGTGGCAAGCGTTGGTTCAAGTTGAGTGAACCCCTGTTCGTCACGGCGCAGGCTTTCTTGGTTCACTGGAGAAGGCCCGAATTTTTTTATGAATGAAGACAACCGCATGCAAGAATAAGTTCATATATAAGCTAAAAACTCTATTATAACTATTATGTCCTAAAAGGAAAAAATATTCTTTATTTTGTGGATTTTTGCTCTGCGTCTCTCTCGTAGATCGCACCATCTTTCAACTTATTTGTTTAATATGACTGCATCACCTTCTCTCACATGATCAGCAGGATTTCACTTTCCCTCCTGTTAGAACTGCTCATATTGATATCGCTGCGTTGTCTCTGTGGAGCCAGCACAGCCACACCTGTACCCCCCCCCCCCCCCGAAAAATAGAAATATATATAGAACAATAGATGTCTCGTCCGCGCTGCTGGCCAATGGAGTCAAACGTCCGCATTCGCGGTCAGCTGCTCACCCATAACATTGTGTTGGTAGTGGTACATGTACTTTTTAAATAACCATAACATGCTCAATTTCCAACGATTTTCAAACTGTTTGGTTTGTTATAAATGTCAGAGATGTAGTTATGACACTGCATGCTTATGGATAATTACGTTAGGTTCTAAAAAAAATAGAATAATATTCTTAAATAGGTACAAGATTATAACCACGTTAATAACATTAGTAAGAAACCAAACCGTTTGTAAATCCTTCAAGTTTTTAGTAGTAAGGCCGCCTGTGATTACGTTCTAGACGCCGCCGTAAGACATCTACTGTTCTACGGTATATATATCTATGCCTGGAACCGCGGAGCCGTCGCATTTACAACAGAAAGAAACCACAATAAACCGCCAATGTTGTATGCAGTGTCCGGGAGGTAAATTGGGGTGCTAGCTCAAGCAGGCAATTTTACCTCGGGCAGTGTAAACACACGGACCCGTGCCGAGAAAAAGGCTTGCATAAAACAGCATATTTGTCAGTGTAAAAACGCTCAGTAAGAGAGAGGGCTGTATCTGAGTAAAACGGCTCCAAATAAGCAACAAAGTCAGTAAAGTGCCAATTGTGTTCCGTGATGTTCTCCATTGTTTTTCTAAGCAGCGGACACATGGTGATGACGTATAACGTACAGGGCAAGTTTGCCTAGTGTGAGTGCGCCCTCAGTCTATCGAAAGCAAAATTAACCGAAACTGACATCTCTTATCCAGTCCCACGCATCCTGGACTTTTTGGCCCAGTGGGCTGGACAGGTGATGATTATTGAAAAGGCTTTTTCAGGCTTCAGTCAGAAACTCGAAATATCCCTTTAACAAACTCATTCGCTGATATTGTAATAATTATCGTATTGACTGACATTAAAAAATATCTTCTGATATATATTTTTGGGCAAATCGTCCAGCACTAGCTGGAAAAAACTAATCACCCATCTATGGAAGCTGCTAAACAGTCGTTTGAAATATTATTTATAACTCTATAATGTATAACTGTCAATAGATATGACAGTTATACGATAGATATACGTTTTTAATGCTCAGCCTGTCACAACCACTCAACTGTACTGTAGTGTATAATTAAAAGTAAAATTTCCCAAAGTAAACAAGTTAACATATTTTTGGAATTAATATTAATGTTTTCAGAACTTAGTAGGCTTATGTGTTTTAATACAAAACTGTCCACATAATTTCGCAAGACAATACATTTAATACAAACTCAAAAGACTGATGCAGTACATTGTGATGTCCTTTCTGTGAAGTAGCTTCCTTTCTGAGACTGTGGTTGTCCTCAGACACCAGGTCTAAAACAGACCCTATTGTAAGACTCACCTGCACTACACCCTCTTCCCAGCCTCTGATCACTTCCTGTTTGCCAATCTTGAACCTAAAAGGCTTGTCCCTGTCGCGAGAGGAGTCGAACTTACGTCCATCTGTGAGGGAACCTTAAGTGGGAGACAGGGAAAAGGATTAGAGCAAGAATCTTAGAGCAAAGCAACTGACAATGTTCACCATCATTCTGCTGGTTTATGGTAAACTGTATTTTAAGATTTAAAAAGGCAGAGATTAAGCCATAAAGCATTACAATACCCAATACATTTGTTACAAAAATGTTTGACAGGTGTATTCCAGTAGAAAATTCAATCTTACAGAAACTTAGCATAACTGGGTGAATGTTGTTCTTAAAAATACATTAACTAAATCCAGTAATGTGCTCTGCTTTTAGGTCGGCCATCTTCCCTGCTGTGTGTATATTGAGAGGACCAATAAGGGGGATTCCAACGATTGCAGAAATAGCCGCTGCAGCTGTCTGCAAGGCTGTCTGCAGGGCTGGTCAGAGCTCTGACAGCTCTAGAGAAAAAGGGGCTCACCAATCATCAGTTCACAGAATGGTATTCTACCAGTATTTACAACAATATCATTAGCCTGCTGCGATCAGCAGGAAAGCCATTCTAAGCATGCATAAATGTTATTTATGGTCTGCACAAGCTATAGCTGTCTGGCATGATGGTATGATGTTCCTAAACTATAACGAGTATGTGTGAGTGTGTAGGCCCCTTATACAAGTCCAAAGTGGGGTATTTGATGACTTGTGCCAGGCTGGAAAATGGCATGAACAAGTTCGCAAGAAATGCTGCTTTCTTTGCATAAAGCAGCAAACTTTTCTTTTTCAAATCATTTCAAACAAATACACCTTTTATTTGAAAAGTAGGGTCAATCAATGGCTATAAATACGTTTCCCGATTATTGTATTGTTACAACTTTTATTAAAACTTATTAAAATACTTTGATACATGTTAGGGTTCATATCGACCCTGCTTTTCTGATCTCCTTTAGAATAGATATAACAAGAATGATTAAATCAGATCTGCACCGAAGGAAATCCTTGGATTATTTCAAGTTACATAATGGTAAACCGATGGACTTGCATTACAGTTGACGGCCGTCCTCTACTTAGCGAAGCCTAATAACAGCTTCAACATCTTAGGCTACAATTAGATTAATGGTTCGCATGGAGCTTTAATTGATAATACTATAACCTCCGCTCAGACTAAAATCCCATCTCCCTAAACCACCAATCTCCTCAACTAAGGCAGAAGAGCAAATACAACCAGACAGGATTTAACCTGGTGTCTGTGGTCCTGTCTTCTGGATGTGCTCCACAGTGAACCTCAGATCGTTGCTTAATCAATTAGATCCCATTTCCCAAATCCATGAGCCCAGAAGTGTCACATCACTCTGGCTTTAGACCTCCAGTAGGGAATAATTAGTATTTTGTTTTTTAATCTTGCCTATTACAGTCGTTGATTCACTGTTCTGAATAAATATAGAATAGAAAAATACAAAATAAAAATTGAAATTGAAACCCATGGCGATCCTTAATTTGTCTTGGAGAAGTTAGGCCTTGGGGAGAAGAATAATTTATCAATACTATTGGTATTATTGATCGTTAGGCCTACAGCCCACTGCTTATGAAACTCACCAACATAATGCACAACACACGTCTGTCCTTTCTTCGGGAAAGTCCTTCCTGTGGAGATAAAGAGTTTGAGATCACGGGGATCGAGCACGACGGGTTTCTGCAGAAAAAATCAACGAACGTGCAAATGAACCAAGACATGATCTGCATCTGAAGAGCGACTCTACCGTCGCCAGGGGTGATGGTCTCGATCTCGACTCCCATGTTCGTTCTCCGTCAACCAGGCTGAACTCGTCTCCTACTGTCCAGCAGAGCACTCAGCTGTCTGGGGGACGCCACTTCACGTAGCAATCAGTGTTGCCAGATTGGACCAGATTCCCGACCCAATCTGGCAACCCTGGCTGCAGCGCGCTTCAGACAGGGTTGCCATATTGGGCCGGGAATCTGGCCCAATCTGGCAACACTTGCAGCAAAGAGAAAGGAAACGTCTCCCACGTGACCTGCACGTCGCCGGGTGTCGTACGGCCTCAGCGACTACCACGTGACTTGCAAGTCGACCGGGGAGCGAATTTACCGGACCCAGGAACAGTGGCAATACCTCCGCAATCCACCAGTGCTCAGCGGCCAAGCCTGGTATTGCAGCTGTTTAAGCGGGCTATGGACGGGTCCCTCGATTCAGAGAGCTGCCACCTCGGCCGCATCTGACGAGGGAAGCAGCTCATCTTCTAGTCCAATCACTGGTCATCGCCCGCCTCGAACCAGTCTAAAAATCCCTTTATCACTTTATCACTAAAACACTTTACTTTACTTTACTTCATTCATGTTAAGTTAACTTCTCGGACACGAGAAGTTGACGGAGCCGTGAAGTAGGCCCTCTCGAATGCCGGGCCGAAACAACATTTGTTTCACTACGACTCCTTTCAGCTGCTCACCCCTCCTTCTCCAGCAAAAAATAATAACATAAAACGGCTAATAAAAAGCTTATGGTGGCGTTTTGAAAAGAGAAAACTTACATTTTTTAAGTAGCTACATGGCATAAAGATAATTATGAGCCTTTGTAGTAATTTTTTGCGGAGAGACATTCCTGTTCCCCACTTGTATTGGAGTGAACGGAGATCTTCTGGGCTCTATAATAGACCATTTACACACTTCCGCATTTTTCGAACGGAAATACGTCATTGTAGCGTAGTAGAACTTCCTGTTATGGTAGCGGGTGTGCTGAGCTGTGTACAGAATGCAAATGATTACATTTAATCTAAGTTCAATGTTAATTTATTATATCTGTGTGACAAGTACTCCACGTCCGCGAGCAATTTAGTTCAACCTGGACTTGAGATTTTACTGGGACAGAGCAGTTCAGTCTATGTCCCCTGCTAAGGTAAAACAAAATCTGTTCTGGACGTCTGGTCACCCTATTTTCAGTAAAGAAATAGTAAGTGAAGAAAGTGCCGCAACCGCAGCGAGAAGAGAGATCGCACAAGAACGGGCAACTTTTGAACTTTTGCCAACCGGCATTCTGTCTATAGTCAAACATCCAGTTTGTGAGGCTCCTCGCTCTCCTCATTGACCTGAAGCATCTACCTCTCACTACAACCTGTCCCTGCAGTATATTTGATACTATAACCGCATGAAGCAAGAAAACATGAAGTGTTATCTCACATAGAAATACACAACTTCACTTCGTAACGTTAAGTCACAACACACAGTGTCAGTAACATTTCACATTTACCTAGTAGCTGCTACAGCTTCAACAAATTACTGGTTGTTATCTCATGTCATCTCACTTAAACATACACACATCTTCAATGCGATGTGTTATACTCTATATTACAAATTCACAACACCTACGATTACTTACTTTACAGTTGACATTAACAGAGTTATAACCGGTTATATGGCTAATGCTATAGCAATGTTCTTCTTTACTTACCTTGGTAATTGTGGATAAATTCTTCGTGGAAGAATTTATATCCCTTATCCAGTTTGTTGCCTTTAGTGGACGAATTTATCTCCACACTCTTCACCATATCGGCGCTGGTGAACTTTGGTAGACAAGTCAGGCTTGTCGCAAAAACGAACGTTACCGTTAGCTGCCATTTCTCCATCAACAAAGCATACAACGGAACTGGGTTTCAGGTTTAGATCCACAGGAAAAGAATGAATGAAAGGTAGGGGTGTTTTGGGGGTGGAAGACGAACAGCCTGAAACACAACAGAAATTGCGACTGCAATTTTCCGTATCTGCCGCCAACCCGCTACGATAACAGGAAGTTCTACGCTACAGTGACGTATTTCCGTTTTTTGCGTAAATGGTCTGTAGACAAGTTTACGCGCGAAACCATGGGCGCCGCCATGACGCTACAAAAATGCATTTCATTTCCGCCGGAAGTGGTTTGCGCAGCGTCTGCCGGTGAAAACACAGCGATTTCGATGCTAGCCTGGGATCACGGTTCTACCACTTTGACTGGAGATGGCGTTAAAAATTGATGGCGAAAATTGTTGATGATTTTGTCGAGGGAAGGTTACAGTTCTGCAGTAAATATCGCAGCATTTTAAAAATAATATAAACTGCCTTATTAAGGTCATGCCCACAGGAGCCAACAGATGTACGTTATTTACATAATGCACAATTTACATGATCTCTTTGTGCTGTGCAATATATCAATGTGCCTGTACTGTTTGAGTAAAATAAAGTTTGATATAATTTAATTTAATTTCATTATTGCACTGAACTACAATCATGAATGATAGGCCTTATGTTCCTTAGAGGGTTACAATTTCTGTTAACACAGTTTATCATTCATAGCAAGCTCATACTGTAGATAAATAACACTGGATTAATTCATTGTTTTGAGGAAACTAAAGAAATGGCTTCAACAAGAAAGATCACATGTTTAATTCTAACAGGTATTTAAAAAGTAAAATACAAAAGCCCACACAATTACATCACTATAAAAATATTCATATATAATATTAAAAAAAATACAATGCATGCAGTACTTATTGTGTTTATCTGTATTTAATGAACAACATGGCTGGGTGTTGGTAGACTGGGACATAAGGCAAGATTCTAAACCTCACAAGGCACTCTGATAAGTGGACTCTTCAGGTTAACTAGGCCAGCACAGATGGCCCAGCCCGCCAGAACGGAAGTGGATTGCATTCGACGGAAGAAGTTCAGGAAGTAGAGCGGAAACGGCTCAAAAACTTGTCTATAGGAGTTGGTTTGTTTCACGAGTCAACCACGAGCCGCGAGTCAAACGCGAGTCACGAGCCAACCAAAAATAAAATATTTTTACCTCTCGCGACTAGCTAGCAAAGCTGACGCCACGTCAAACTACAAACTGAGCTCGTATTAAGGGTGTTTTATTTTCCTAAAATGTTAAACTTAACTTAATCATTGCTCCGACACATGAACGCGCATCGTGGACTGGGGTCGCGACAGAGAGTGCACGAGCACGTCAGCCCGACGCGAGCTCCACACGAAACTTCCGCGGATTTGGAAGAAGCTACACTCAGACGTGGACAACTAAAATAAATTAGTTTTTCATCTTGGTGTCCTCTTAAGATTACATGTTGTTTCACCGTGCACCGAACCAACCCTTGTTTAATAAAGTAACTTTTTATAATAAGTTTGTAAGTCAATTATAGGTACCATATTAGTGATACTTCTTGTTTTTGTCAGTTGCTGCACTAATGTTGTGTTTCTGGAACTACTTGTAAGGTCAGTGTGGATTAACGTGATCATATGCATTTATTCTCTGCCTTATCATGCATATACCAGCTATAACTGTATGCAATTTATCAATATTTAAAATCTGACTGTGTCAATTTGTATCTTACTACTTCTCTTGTCAGGGGACAAGAAGAGATAGTGCAATGTTCCAAAGTGCAGTCTTGTAATAACACACTGTTCCATAATTGTAATAGGTTATGTGTCACTTTTTTTACGGTCTATAAAATTTCATAGAATGATAAAATAATTGTACTCATAAAATATTTTATTTTATTTTATTTTTTGGTTGACTCGTGGTTGGCTCGTGACTTGTGATTGACTCGCGGCTCGTGAAACATGCTACTCCTATAATAGACTGTAGCCTAATGTATGCTATCGGTTTGACCAATCGGACATTGTAGTTTGTAAAATAAAACATAAAACTGAACAAATATACACCCACTCATTTCTGCCCCTGATTAAATTTAATGCCGCCCACCCAATAATTCCAGACTTTTTAAGACATTTAAGACCTTGATTATCGAAAATAAATGACTTTTCAAGATCCGCGGCAACCCTGTATTAGTGACCAACGCAAAATCAATGAAAAACGATGCAATGAAACCTTTAAGCAATATAACACAAGTGTGAGTGGGGTTGTTAGTTTATTAAAAAAAATGTATGGGGGGTGGGGGCAGAGGATCAGGGTACGGTCAGGGGGGCGTTTTTACATTACATTACATTAATACAATAGTTCATTTTATAATTACATATTGACACATTAAATATAATCCAGCATCTTAAAGTCTCTACATTAAATCACATTACATTATATAATTTCCTATTTACGTATAATCCAGCATCTCAAAATCTTTAAATTAAGTAATCATGACATGAAGAGTGCTGATGGCAGCTGAATCTGCTAAACTGCATTGGCGAGGATGACTTCAAGACGTTTCATTAATACATCAGTACATTATATAATTAAATATTTACATATTACATAAACCAGCATCTCAAAATCTGTACATTAAATCATCTTGACATGAAGAGGCTGCTGATGGCAGCTGAATCAGCTAAACTATGTCCATTGCCCACACACCACTCTCCAATACTTTGTTAATTTCATGTCTGAAATCCAGGTAATTGTCATAATCAATTGGCAACTCCAAGTAGCGTCCACATCAGTTGGCAATGGGCTGTCTCTGCATACCTTTGAAAATTCGTGAAGCTCAAAGTAATAGTCTTACCAAGAAACAAATCAGAGGAAGTGCAAAACCGAAGGAATAGAGACAGGTGCTGTGTGTCAGATTCTCTAAGGTCAGTGCTAAGATGCTTTCCAATGCTCTTCTGCTGGTCTTTCATATTAGTGGGGTAAGAGATAGACCTAATCACCGTTCTCAGTGTTGGATGAAGATTTACATACGCTTCTGAAATGCCTTCCAACTCTGACCTAAAGGGTGCAAGCACATTGCTCCACTGCTATATGACAAAGGCGGGTTCATGAACCAGCTTTTGGTGGGCAAGCTCCTCCAAGAGCTGTTCTATATTATCAGCCATTGGCATTCTTCGACAGCTGTGGAGATCCATTACTTCTATCAATTCTTCCTGATCCACCACTTTTCAAATCTCTGAACGGCAGGATTCAAACACCAATCTCTCTGACTCTGTGACATATCTCAGGAAGCAGTCGACAAGACTACTCTACACACTTCCCAGGGCAACTTGCTCCAAAATTCTTGGGGCTATTTTTATCGGCAGGTACTTCTCTTTTCACCAACCCATTACTATTAATCTGCCAATGCTTTCCCACTGCTGCTTACCAAAATCATGGCGTAGAAAAGACACCTTGAAAGCATTTCCTAAAGTGCATTGCTCATAAAAGTCCAGCCAAAATTCAGTTAGCACATACCTTAACCCGCCACCTTCCTCAACTGCCCTTTCCAAACTTCCATTGGGAAGAATTACTTGGATGAAAACGTTATCTAGCTTGACACTCGCATCCAAAAGATTTCTCTCAGATTTCTCTTCATTCTTTCACTCTGATCAATGGGCACAGGGGCAATATATACGGTTGGAGTAGGTGAACTTGATGCCTGAGGAGACATTTGTAATGTATCATCAAGGCTAACACAGTTCAGATAATGTAGGTGTCCTTGGAAAAAGGTAACTGTGCCAGTATTCTCTAAGACATCTACAGTATTGGCGGCATCAACCTCCCTCGCTCACACTAGCCAAATCTGTCTTGTCAACAGTGGAGCAATCGAAGGGATGATGATCACCGTTTGTGTCAGACAGGACATTGCTGCTACTAACATATACTACATACAGTGGGGCAAAAAAGTATTTAGTCAGCCACAAATTGTGCAAGTTCTCCCACTTAAAAAGATGAGAGAGGCCTGTAATTTTCATCATAGGTATACCTCAGCTATGAGAGACAAAATGAAAAAAAAAATCTAGAATATCACATTGTCTGATTTTTATAGAATTTATTTGCAAATTATGGTGGAAAATAAGTATGCGGTCAATGATAAACAAAAAGGTCATTCTCAATACTTAGTTACATGCCCTTTGTGTTGGCAATGACAGAGGTCAAACGTTTTCTGTAAGTCTTTACAAGGTTTTCACACACTGCTGCTGGTATTTTGGCCCATTCCTCCATGCAGATCTCCTCTAGAGCAGTGATGTTTTTAGGCCTTCGCTGGGCAACACAGACTTTCAACTCCCTCCAAAGATTTTCTATGGGGTTGAGATCTGGAGACTGGCTAGGCCACTCCAGGACCTTGAAATGCTTCTTACGAAGCCACTCCTTCGTTGCCCGGGCGGTGTGTTTGGGGTCATTGTCATGCTGAAAGACCCAGCCACGTTTCATCTTCAGTGCCCTTGCTGATGGAAGGAGGTTTTCACTCAAAATCTCACGATACATGGCCCCATTCATTCTTTCCATCACACGGATCAGACGTCCTGGTCCCTTGGCAGAAAAACAGCCCCAAAGCATGATGTTTCCACCCCCATGCTTCACTGTAGGTATGGGGTTCTTTGGATTCAACTCAGCATTCTTTCTCCTCCAAACACGACGAGTTGAGTTTTTACACAAAAAGTTCTATTTTGGTTTCATCTGACCATATGACATTCTCCCAATCCTGTTCTGGATCATCCAAAAGCTCTCAAGCAAACTTCAAACGGGCCCGGACATGCACTGGCTTTAGCAGGGGGACACCTCTGGCACTGCAGGATTTGAGTCCCTGGCGGCGTAGTGTGTTAGGGATCTGGTAGCCTTTGTTACTTTGGTCTCAGCTCTCTGGAGGTCATTCACTAGGTCCCCCCGTGTGGTTCTGGGATTTTTGTTCACCGTTCTTGTGATCATTTTGACCCCACAAGGTGAGATCTTGCGTGGAGCTCCAGATCAAGGGAGATTATCAGTGGTCTTGTATGTCTTCCATTTCCTAATATTTGCTCCCACAGTTGATTTCTTCACACCAAGCTGCTTACCTATTGCAGATTCAGACTTCCCAGCCTGGTGCAGGTCTACAATTGTGTTTCTGGTTTCCTTTGACAGCTCTTTGGTCTTGGCCATAGTGGAGTTTGGAGTGTGACTGTTTGAGGTTGTGGACAGACGTCTTTTATACTGATAAGGAGTTCAAACAGGTGCCATTAATACAGGTAACGAGTGGAGGACAGAGGAGCCTCTTAAAATCAGACAATGTGATTTTCTGGATTTTTTTTTTCATTTTGTCTCTCATAGCTGAGGTTTACCTTTGATGAAAATTACAGGCCTCTCTCGTCTTTTTAAGTGGGAGAACTTGCACAATTGGTGGCTGACTATATACTTTTTTGCCCCACTGTATATGGTTTCCTGACCTTCAGCCAGAGGTTAACTAGACCTAGGGGGGTTGGGGGAGGCTGCAAGCTGATTCTCACTGCAACCAGCCTTCTTGGTTGTTGCTAAGTGAAAGCGTAAAATGGGACATTTTGTTTCTTTGTAAAGTTCCCCAACTGTAGTCATGGGATCGGGTGCTCCTGAAAATCAGTTAAATCAATCACAAAATCTTGAACATTTCCCTCTGCATTTTTCTGTTCAGGGAAATACAGGTTTTTGGCCTGTTAAATTAACTAATCTTTACAACAATGCTTGGACACACAGATTTCCTGGTCCCGCCTCCCTTTTTGTCCCTCATTTGTAAGAATTTCCCCGTACGGAAATTCAACCAGCCAATTTCGATTTTACGCTCGTTCCTCTGAGCATTTCGACATGGTAACTTCTCAGACAAATGTTCACGATCCACACTTTTTGCTACCTTGGCTTTCAGTCGCAGTTCTGATTTGCGGGCAACAGGTTCTTCCCCTTCCATCTGCAATATCCAAGGACAGCCAGTCGGTCTCCATATGATGGTAGATACTCGGTTAACTGGTCATCATTCATGAGCAGGAGGACATTGGGATCGATCTTAAAAAAAGAGGAAAACACAAACACACCCACAAAAAAATGTTCTGACAAAAAAAACAAAGACACAATTGAGCCCATCTTTCCCCCATTAACAGACTAGTTACCTTATCCTTTTCCAGTTGCTGCATGTTTTCTTCTGGTACATTCATATTTAATGAAAGGAACAGAGGCCAACTACATTGTGATGTGTTTAGCAGAAGGAAACACTACCATCTAAACATTCTATAATCAATTATATTTTGTTCATTATATTAAGCATGACATCAGTAGAGGTGGCATTATATTAAAATAAAAAGCAAAATTATTAGGTGAGTGCTGCATGCAGCGCTCAACTATTGTTCTTCCTAGGTTTTATTCTTTCTTTCTAAATTTCTTTCTTTATTATTCTCTACAAACTTTGGGACCTATCTCCTTCCTCAATCTTTCACCTAGAGACTCCATTCAAATTGGGTAACCATAGCAACGCCTGTAAACAAACCCCGCGAAGCACAATCCCTGCAGAGCTCCCCGCGCTACGGCCATCCGGAGGCGCAGCTTTTGGCCGTGATATATGTAAGGGATAATGCCCGAGGTGTCCATTATCATAAATACCATGGTCACTTACGAGAAAAATACATATTAAATCATTCACTCATGATTTAATGTTGTTTTTACCGTTAAAATCATAAGTTTTTCACAAGAAGCGGCTGAGCGGACTATTTAACATCTCCTGTCCGCAGGCGTTGCCATGGAAACCTGCTGTGGCCACACACAGTAGAACCAGCAGCTCGATCCCGCAGCATGCCACGGTTACCAAAGCGTTTGAGCCAGCACAGTCATTTAGAACTGTCATCAGGCAATTTGACAGGAACATCTTCATAGGTGTCCTTTATCACTTTTTAATGGACACCCAGCAGCCAATCAGAATCGAGTATTCACCCAGACCATGGTATAAGTAAGGGATAATGCCCGACGAGGTGTCCATTATCATAAATTAATTCGCGGAGGACGGTTGCTTCCGCGAAGTCCATTAATTTATGATAATCGGACACCTCGAAGGGCATTATCCTGCTTATACCATGGTCACTTACGAGAAAAATACATATTAAATCATTCACTCATGATTTAATGTTGTTTTTACCATTAAAATCATAAGTTTTTCACAAGAAGCGGCTGAGCGGACTATTTAACATCTCCTGTCCGCAGGCGTGCAAGCTATGCACAAACGCCTTCGTAACGACACTCTTCTGCTGCATCCCAGTCTTCAAAATTATTAAATTCACCAAATAAGTTAAAGTTAACTATGAAATCTGTCACGCCGCGTCCTGCTACGCGGTCCAACACCGCCACCTAGCGGCTACCTGACGCTAGTGGCCCTTCCCCCGGCACACCAGGCTCCAATTCGGCAATCATCATGCCCTACTTCAGCCGGGGATTCCCCATCAGCCGGCGCCAGTTCGTCGCTTACTACGCCACAGTTAGTATCGGTCCTACCAGCGTTATTTGGATATTCTGTCTCGAGCCTGACCCCTTGGTAACCATCTCTCCTCCTCTCTAGTTCTCCCCTTCCCACCGAACCCCTGCCTGCTCTCCGACCCACGCCTGTCTGACTATCCTGCCTGCTCTCCGACCCACGCCTGTCTGACTATCCTGCCTGCTCTCCGATCCACGCCTGTCTGACTATCCTGCCTGCTCTCCGACCCCACGCCTGTCTGACTATCCTGCCTGCTCTCCGACCCCCGCCTGTCTGACTATCCTGCCTGCGTTACCAGACCCCTGCCTGTTTGACTATTCGCCTGCCCACCAATAAACCCCGTTCCACGTATACCGCCTCGGTCTCTCTGTGTCCCGCGTTTGGGTTCCCACGTCCTGTTCCCCATAACAGTACGAACTGGCCAACATGGACCCAGCGGACACAGAGACATTCCGCCAGGTGATCTCCAATCAGGGGACGCTCCTGGGGCAGCACGAGCAGACCCTGCAGGGGATCACCTCCCACCTACGTGAGTTGAGCATCGCGGTACAGGCCCTGCGCCCCGCCTCTCCGGAACCCCCATCCCCTGACCCCCTTCCTTCGGCTTCCTCCCGGGAGCCGTTTATCCCAGCCCCCGAACGCTACGAAGGGGACCTGGGTTCCTGTCGGTCCTTCCTCCTGCAGTGCGCTCTGGTCTTCGACCTACAGCCCCAGACCTACCCCACCGAGAAATCACGGATCGCCTACCTGATCGGCTCCTTGCGAGGAAAGGCCCTCGCCTGGGCGACCGCCGTGTGGGAACGTGGTTCCGCGGTGTGCGCTGACTATTCCGACTTCACCGACGAGATGCGCAAGGTATTCGATCACCCGGTCCGAGGCAAGGAGGCCTCTCAGCGTCTTCTGCGTCTTCGCCAGGGATCCCGCGGCGTCGCCGCCTTCGCGGTCGAGTTCCGCACCCTTGCGACCGAGAGCGGCTGGAACGAGGAAGCCCTGCAGGGGGTTTTCCTGAATTCCCTCGCCGATGACGTCAAGGACCAGCTGATTTCTCGGGATGAGTCCACGAGCCTAGACCAGCTGATCGCTCTCGCCACTCACTTGGACAATCGCTTGCGCGAACGCCGCAGGGAGAGAGGTCTACCCCCTCCCCCCGCGCACCCGGTCGGGCCCCCCACATCACCCCAACCCCCCCCCGAGCCCATGCAGATTGGCCGCATGCACCTCTCCCCCGAGGAGAGGGAACGCCGGATGCGCTCCGGTTCCTGCCTCTACTGCGGTCTTCCGGGCCATCTCCGGGCAACCTGTCCCTCGCTTTCGGGAAAAGAACGGGCTTGCCAGTAACCCGAGGGATCCTGGCGAGCCGCTCCGTAACCCCTCGGGTCGTCCCGCCCCCTCCTAGAAGCGGGTCCTCCTGTGGCAGGATCAGACGCCGCCCGCGCTCGATGCTCCTGGACTCCGGAGCAGATGACAGGTTTTATCGATCAGGAGTTGGTTCTCCGTTTGAGGATCGACACCGTCCCGCTTGACCCCCCAATTGAGACCTGGCGCTAGACGGGAGGGACACTCACGCGCGTGGAGCGCCGCACCGTTCAGGTCAGACCTACTCGTCTCAGGCAATCACCACGAGTCCATCTCGCTTCTGGTGATTTCCAGCCCCTTCTCCCCGGTCGTCCTGGGTTACCCCTGGCTCAAGAGACACAACCCGCAGGTCGATTGGTGTACAGTGCGCGTTGTCGACCTGGAGTACCCCGCTGCCTGTCCCAGTGTTTGCGGTCCGCTCAGTCGCCTCGGGCGCCGGAGCACGAGCCTGCCGCCGCACCCCCCAACCTGTCCCCCGTCCCGGAGGAGTACCACGACCTTGGGGAGGTGTTCAGCAAGGTTCACGCCCTGTCCTTGCCCCCCCACCGTCCTTACGACTGCGCAATCGACCTCCTTTCCGGGGCCCCCCTCCCGGGGAGTCGCCTGTTCAATCTTTCCCGGCCCGAGCGCGAGTCTATGGAGGAGTACATCGGGGAATCCCTCACCGCGGGGATCATCCGGCCGTCCTCGTCACCTGTAGGAGCGGGGTTCTTCTTCGTCGGTAAGAAGGATGGTTCGCTGCGTCCCTGCATCGACTACCGGGGCTTGAATGACATTACCGTTAAGAATAAATACCCCTTGCCTCGCTCATTAGTTCCGCCTTCGTCCCCCTCCACGGAGCCACGGTTTTCACCAAGCTTGACCTGCGTAACGCATACCACCTGGTCCGCATCCGGGAGGGAGACGAGTGGAAGGACTGCGTTCAACACCCCGTGTTGGGCACTTCGAATACCTGGTCAGTGCCCTTCCGGTCGTCACCAACGCCCCCGCGGTCTTCCAGTCCCGTGGTCAACGATGTCCTCCGGGACATGTTGAAGTCGCTCGGTGTTCGTCTACATTGACGACATCCTGGTCTTTTCGAGTTCCTTGGAGGAGCACCGGGGTTCATGTCCGGCAGGTTCTTCCAGCGTTTGTTAAGAGAATCGGCTTTATGTTAAGGCGGAGAAAGTGGCGAGTTCCACGTGGCCATCCGTCGCCGTCCTGGGGTACATTATCGGTCAGGGGCAGATTAGTATGGATCCCTCCAAGGTCTCTGCGGTGGCCGAGTGGCCCTCCCCCGTTACCCGCAAGAGATGGCAGCAGTTCTCGGATTCGCCAAGTTGTTATCGGCGGTTTATCCGAGGGCTACAGCCAAGTCGCAGCACCCCGCACAGCCCTGACCTCGACTAAGAGCCTCTTCTTGTGGACTCCCGAGGCCGAGACCGCAGTGCGCGATCTCAAGAGGCGGGGGTTTGTGTTCTGCGCCCATCCCTCGTTCAACCGGATCCCGCTCTCCAGTTCGTGGTGGAGGCAGACGCTTCTGACACCGGAGTGGGCGCGGGTCCTCTCTCAGCGTTCTCCTCCGACCACAAGCTGCCACCCCTGTGCCTTCTTCTCCCGCCGGCTGTCCCCGCCGGAGAGGAACTACGACGGTCGGCAACCGCGAGCTCTTGGCCGTCAAGCTCGCCTTGGAAGGAATGGCGGCATTGGCTAGAGGAGGGAGCGAACACCCGGTTCATAGTCTGGACCGACCACCGTAACCTGGCCTACATTCCGGCTCGGCAGCAAGAGACTGAATTCTCGACAGGCCAGGTGGGCGTTGTTCTTCGGTAGATTCAACTTCTCCCGTCACCTACCGTCCCGGTTCCCAGAACGGATAAGGCGGATGCCCTGTCCCGTCTCCACTCCCCTGAGGACCCTTGCGCCGAGCCCGAGAACATCCTGCCCCCTGCTTGCCTGGTCGCCACACTCACCTGGGAGATCGAGGCCGCGGTACGCCTGGCACAGGGGCAGCAGCCAGACCCCGGTGCCGGTCCTCCGAACCGCCTGTGTTCGTCCAGACGCGGTACGGTCCAGGGTACTAGTTTGGGCCCACTCCTCCAAAACTAACCTGTCACCCTGGAGTGCACCCGCACCTTGGACTTCATCCGCCGGCCGATTCTGGTGGTCGTCCTGGATGCGGACGTCCGCGCGTTCGTGTGCAGCGTGGCGCAACCTGCGGCACGGGAATAAGACTCGCGACTCGCCCCGTTTCCGGTCTGCTTCGGCCCCTCGCCCATCCCCAGCCCGGCCTGGTCTCACAATCGCCCTGGGACTTCGTCACCGGGTCTGCCCACACTCTGAGAGTAACACCACCATCCTCACCGTGATGCGACCGTTTTTCAAGGCCGCTCACTTCATCGCGCTCCCCAAGCTCCCGTCCTCAGAGGGGAGACCGCAGACCTCGCTGGTCAGGCACGTGTTCCGCCTTCATGGCATCCGCTGCGACATTGTGTCTGGACAGGGGTCCTCAGTTCACCTCGCAGGTGTGGCCGGCGCATTCTGCGGCGGTCCTAGGGCCACACCCAGCCTCTCCTGCCGGTTTCCACCCCCAGTCCAATGGACAATCGGAGCGGGCCAACAGGAAATGGAGGCAGCGCTCCGCTGATCGCCCACGCCAGTCCCTCCTCCTGGAGCTCTCAGCTTCCCTGGTCGAGTCACCCACAAACACTCTGGTCAACGCCTCCTCCGGTTTATCCCCCTTCATGGCCTTCACTGGGCTCCAACCACCCTGTCCTGTTCCCCGAGTTGGAGGAGGAGATCTCCGTCCCGTCGGTCCAGGCACCATGCAAAGGGTGCCGGCGCACTTGGAAGCGCACCCGCCGCTGCGGCTGCTCCGGGCATCCTCCCGTTTCCCCAACTACCAGGCCAATAAGGCGCCGTCTACCCGCCCTCAGTACGCTCCGGGGCAGTATGGTGTGCTTTTCGGGCCAAGGACCTCCCCCTGAAGGGGACTTTCGCCAGATCTCCCCCCGCTTCATTGGTGACCCTTCGAATTGAGACGGTTATGATTAACCCCTGTGCCCCTTCGGTTCTCCGACTTCCCTCTCCGTGTCGTGTCCATTCCTACCCTTTCTCCAAGGTCTCCCAGGTCAAGCCGCGTCTCCACCAGCCGTTGTCCCCCCTGCCCGCGCCCCACCTCCACCCAGGATCATCGAAGAACCACCCGGCGTGGACAGTCGTCGCCTCCTCGAGGTACGACGCGCGGCCGGCCACCAGTACCTGGTGACTGGGAGGGGTACCGGCCCGGAGGAGCGCTCCTGGGTCCCCGGGAGCAGTGTATCCTGGTGCCTCGCTCGTCCGGGACTCCATCGGACCAGGCGTTCTGGCTTCTGGGCGTCACGCAAAGAGGCGTCCGTAGAGGGGGGGTACTGTCACGCCGCGTCCTGCTACGCGGTCCAAACACCGCACCTAGCGGCTACCTGCACGCTTAGTGGCCCTTCCCCGGCCACACCAGGCTCCATTCGGCAATCATCATGGCCTACTTCAGCCGGGGATTCCCATCAGCGGCGCCAGTTCGTCGCTTACGACGCCACATTAGTATCGGTCCTACCAGCGTTATTTGGATATTCTGTCTCGAGCCTGACCCTTGGTATAACCATCTCTTCCTCCTTTCTAGTTCTCCCCTTCCCACCGAACCCCTGCCTGCTCTCGACCCACGCCTGTCTGACTATCCTGCCTGCTCTCCGACCCACGCCTGTCTGACTATCCTGCTCCGCTGCTCTCCGATCACGCCTGTCTGACTATCCTGCCTTGCTCTCCGACCCACGCTGTCTGACTATCCTGCTTGCTCTCGACCCCGCCTGTCTGACTATCCTGCCTGCGTTACCAGACCCCTGCCTGTTTGACTATTCGCCTGCCCACCAATAACCTTCCCGTTCACGGTATACCCGCCTCGGTCTCTCTGTGTCCCGCGTTTGGGTTCCACGTCCTGTTCCCCATAACAAAATCGCTCATTTTTTTTGTCCAATGTATTGCCGTTGTGATAATAAACTGGTGAAAATAACGTATGTTCTGTGATTCTTGTTGCACGACGGTTAGCGCAAAGCGTTTGAGCCACGCAGTCATTTAGAACTGTCCATCAGGCAATTTGACGGAACATCTTCATAGGTGTCCAATTTATCACTTTTTAATGGACACCCAGCAGCCAATCAGAATCGAGTATTCACCCAGACCATGGTATAAATACAATTAGGGCGTGTTCACACAGGCAGTTTTTTTTTCCAGGTGCGAGTGGATGTTTTACATTTTATTCCTATGATACAGAGTGTTTTTGTGTAAAAGAAATCCTGTGGGTGTTTTAAACACCGCTGCCAGCGGGGTTTTTTTTCACTGCTCTGGGTGGTTTAAGTTGGCGGAAAAGTTCAACTCGCCAAACGAACAAGCACCCGACGTCAGCCAGTTTTGTTGACAGCTACCACATGAACAGAATTACCCGCTCACTAGAAAGTCCTCACAAACAGTGTTTACATTATCGTTGCCTCACTAGTGCCGGGTGTCTTGCTTAATTATCTGAAGGCGCAACGATGGGCAAAGGAGTTTTCAAATTGACTCCTTGTCGAGTCTGAAATCGCACTTACCGGTGCGCCTCACTACTCAACGTGCTCTTGTATCAAACTATAGAAATGCCCTCATGTGGCGTCGCCCGGGTTTTTGCACCACAATGTGAGTTCGCTCGTTTCCTCGCTCGTTGGCACGCTAACACCACAAGGGAAGATAATTTTTCTCCATCTCGATTTAAACTATGACATAGTTTCGTGTCACCCTTCTGACGTAAATGTTTTGCACGTAATGTTTGACGCTTGGTAAAAAACGTCAGGCTCAGGGGTTATTTTACCATCTAAAACACACTGTGCCGCTGTTCACAAGGCAGTTTTTTTTTCACGAGCGAGGTGGATGTTTTCCATTACTATTTTATGAGTAGGTTTTTTGTTAAGCATCCTGGGTCTGCCCTGTGGGTTTTGTTCATGCTTTGGGTGGATTTTTATGTGGAAAAAGTTCAACTGCAAGAAAGCGCCCGACATAGGCAGTTTTTTGAAGTGACATTGAACGGAGACTTAACATCTGGAAGTCCTCAAACAGTGCTATTTTAAGATATGTCTTGCTATTGATGGGTGTCTTGCTTTTGATTGAAGGGCACGATGCGCACTAGGGTTTCACTTGACTTTGTCGAGTCCTGAATCAACGCCTGACACCGTGCATTATCAAACCATGCTCTGTATAAAAGAAATGTACCGTATGCTGCCTCCTGGTTTTTATCATAAACAACGGATGTACGTCGTTTCTGCTCAGTTCGGTACATTACCCAAAAAGCTAATTTCTTCCTCGACATTTCGTAATCCGTTGACACTGTTCATGTAGCGTAGTCAACACTTATCATGTAACGTTTGCACGTAATGTTGCACAGTTGTAAAACCTGGTCGGATTTTTTAACATAAAAAACTTGCCTGTGTAACACGCGATTATTTTATTATAACACAGCCGATGCATGCAGGCATACATATTTGACGTTTTCAGGTACCCAGCTGATGCTTTGCGCATTTATGCAGCGGTTCACTTTATTTGTTTCACCATTACATGTTTCTTAAATGGTGCTGCATGATTCTTGTTAACTCCATTTAGAATAGAGATACAATAGAAGCCCCCCTCTATTGTATTGTACAAGTACAACGAAATGCAATGGCTGCTTCCTTAAGGACATGTTATCGAATATTAATGTAGGCGGTATGTTTGTTTTGTTGTTGTCGACTGCTATTGGTTGATGTGTTCTCATTTGCTTGCGGTTCGATTAGGGAGGTTAAGACGTTGAGCCTTTGTTGTGGTTACGGGCCCAGGGTGACGTTAGCTCTGTTTGGTTCTGGCGATGAGGTTGTAGTTCTGTGGTGGTTTCGGAGACTGGGGATTCCAATAATTAGCTTAAGAATATAGCCACTCTGCTTTGTTTGCTACAACTTATCAAAAGAAATATATAAAGTATTATAATTGTAAATTAAATTATATAATTAACAATTAATTCTAAATACACCCCGTAAGACACAAGAAAATCCCCCAGTGCAGTATGGGTTCCAGCCCACTTAGTGATGTTTGGAAGAAGTGTCCTGATCTTTTTTGTTCTGCATATATGGTCTGAAGCGCTGCAGAGGGCAACAGCTGAAGCGTGGTGCGCGTGGGTGGTGTCTTCGGAGCCTCTGGCGCTGCTGAGCGGGGACGTAGCATGTGCTTAGGAAGGCGGGGGAGCCATGATTTTTATTTTGGCGAACGTTTGACCCTTCCCAGTGTCTTCCCGATCGGCCGTGGTGAGTGCATACGGTAGCCGTAGCAGGCTTCAATGGAAGACCGGTAGAGGTCATCGCGCTGTGTGTCTATGTACTCCTTGAGCACCTCAGAAAGTGTAGCCTGTGGGCTTCTTGCCCCGCGCTTGAGTGTGCCGCGCACGGCGAGGATCGCCGACGCATTGTGACCCGAGGCATTCTGAAAGAACTGCACTACGCTCACACTTACCATTGATTGTAAGGGCGGCGGACGCAGCTCCTGTTCGTCCGGAAGTACGATGGTCCTTGTTGGTGGATGTTCCAGCATGGGTGTTGGACCCATCACGTTTCAGACCTCTTCGTAGGCCGCCTCGTTTCCCGTATAGCCCAACGTTTTTGACAAGATGTTCTTGGCATGGATGGAGACTAGCCAGTCGGATGTGTAGAGGGTAGAGTAGTGGTGCCAGGCCCTGGGAGACGGCTGAAGTGCGGAGGGGGGAGAGGTGAGGACCGTTTACTACTGGCGATCCGATTGACATAAGTTTTTATCAGGAGCAGGTGGCGTCGGTGGGGAAGCCCCAGGATGATTTACTTATGGGATCAGACTGTCTAGGTTCTATTGTGGTTTAAAGCTTAAGTAGAGTAAATGAAGCTTGAAACACGTACGCGGCAGTGAGAACGATGGTCTTTGCGTCACTCGTGTCTCGTTAGCGGTAATTCGAACTGGTGTTGTGTCGGTGGAACCTGTTTTGTGTGTCTCAAACCAGTTTTCCAAGATTGTGGAGGGGTGAGTGTTGGGGATGTGTTGGTGGTAGTGGGTGACTTTTTAGGGATTGGTGAT
>OLKM01004357.1:7500-23035 GCA_900291075.1 Melanogrammus aeglefinus | reverse complement strand
CGCTCCACCTCTCTCCCCTCCTCCCCCTCTCTTCCCCCTCCTCCAGGTTCATCTCTAAAACTCCAACTCCCTCAGATACAGATCCAGGTAAAGTAACTACAGTAACTAACCTAAGTAAGTAAGAAAAGTAGCAAACTAAAGTAACTAAGTAAAGTAGCTATCTAAGGTAACTTGGTAAAGTAACAAACTAAAGTAACTAAGTAAAGTGAAAAAACTAAAGCAACTAAGTAAAGTACCGAACTAAAGTAACTAAGTATAGTTGCTATCTAAAGTTATTAAGTAAAGTAACTAACTAAAGTAACTAAGTAAAGTGACTAAACAAAGTAACTAAGTAAAGTAACAAACTAAAGTAACAAACTAAAGTAACTAAGTAAAGTAACTAAGTAACTGGGATACCTGCGGGGCTCGTCCCTCCAGCCCTGCGGCCGGATGGCGAACAGGGCCTTGGGCAGGCCCTCCAGGCCCAGACCGGACAGGGCTGGGCCCACCGCGAACCACATGTGGCTGGGCCCAGCCTGACCCGCTGCCCAGGCTGCACGGAACACCTGCTCGGCCTCCTCCTGGGAACAGTACAGGAGACGCACCTGAAGGGAGAAGGAGGGGGAGGAGGGGGGAGGGGGAGAGGGACGGAGAGAGAGAGAGAGAGAGAGAGAGCAAGAGAGAGAGAGAGAGAGAGAGAGAGAGAGAGAGCGAGATGGAGGAGGGAGAGAGAGCGAGATGGAGGAGGGAGAGAGAGAGGATGAGGGGGGAGAGAATGTGGGGGAGGTGCATGAGCAGCAGAGAGGGGGTAGATCAGGGAGGAGGCAGAGGGTCAGAGGAGGAGGGAGAGGAGGAACATGTTAAACTGTTTTCTCAAACATCACCGATCACCCCCCCCCCCCCCCAGAGTCGCTTCATTATTATAAACTATAAGACAGATAGACAGGTAGACGGAGAGACAGAGAGACAGACAGATAGACCAACCGACAGACAGGCGACAGACAGACAGACAGACCGACAGACAGGCGGCAGACAGACAAACCGACCGACAGACAGGTGGCAGACAGACAGCCAGCCAGCCAGCCAGCCAGCCAGCCAGCCAGACAGCCAGCCAGCCAGCCAGCCAGCCAGCCAGCCAGCCAGACAGACAGACAGACAGACAGACCAGACAGACAGACAGACAGAGAGGTATGTTGAATAGTGCGACAAAGAGAGTGTGAAGAGTGTGACAGAGCGTCAAAGCTTGAGATTATTATTATTAAGAGATGAGGGGATCGAATGAAGAGAGACAAGAGAACAAGAGGGAGAGAGAGAGGGAGAGAGAGAGAGAGAGAGAGAGAGAGAGAGAGAGAGAGAGAGAGAGAGAGAGAGAGAGAGAGAGAGAGAGAGAGGGAAAGAGGGAGAGAGAGAGGGAGAGAGAGAGAGAGAGAGAGAGAGAGAGAGAGAGAGAGAGAGAGAGAGAGAGAGAGAGAGAGAGAGAGAGAGAGAGAGAGAGAGAGAGAGAGAGAGAGAGAGAGAGAGAGAGAGAGAAGAGAGAGAGAGAGAGAGAGAGAGAGAGAGAGAGAGAGAGAGAGAGAGAGAGAGAGAGAGAGAGAGAGAGAGATGGAGAACGAGCCGTGAAGCTATTCCAAAACTGGACCATCTGTAAACACACGCTGTACAGACGCACTAACACACACACACACACACACACACACACACACACACACACACACACACACACACACACACACACACACACACACACACACACACACACACACACACACACACACACACACACACGCTGTACAGACACACACACACACACACGCTGTACAGACACACATACCCACAGTTACTCTGCTGCATGCTCATAAACAATAACACAGCTCCGCACACACTCAGCCCTTGAGCAGGAACCGTTGTTCAGAAAGGCAACATGCTAGCTGCTAGCTTAGCCAGAGTTTAGAGCGCTAACAGACAGGTCGATCCCCCTGAGCCCGTTGGACAAACAGCTGCTGTGTCGCCCTTTCCTATTGGATGAACCCGTGGGGGACGGCTGTGCATCCTGCAGGGACCCCGATCTCTGCCCTCAAACCTCGGAGGACACCCCCCACCGTGACCCCGCCCGTAGAGCGCTACACCGGGGGTCACACTGTGACCCCCGGTGTAGCGCTGCCAATAATCTGTTGAACCGCTGCCCTCAGGGAAAGGTTAGCGGTGCAAATTAGCATTAACTAGTCCCCTAGTCCTGACAGCATTAACTAGTCCCCTAGTCCTGACAGCATTAACTAGTCCCCTAGTCCTGACAGCATTAACTAGTCCCCTAGTCCTGACAGCATTAACTAGTCCCCTAGTCCTGACAGCATTAACTAGTCCACTGGTCCTGACAGCATTAACTAGTCCCACTAGTCCTGACAGCATTAACTAGTCCCCTAGGCCTGACAGCATTAACTAGGTCCACTAGTCCTGACAGCATTATAACTTGGTCCCTCTAGGCCTGACAGCATTAACTAGTCCACTGGTCCTGACAGCATTAACTAGTCCCCTGGTCCTGACAGCATTAACTAGTCCACTGGTCCTGACAGCATTAACTAGTCCCCTAGTCCTGACAGCATTAACTAGTCCCACTGGTCCTGACAGCATTAACTAGTCCACTAGTCCTGACAGCATTAACTAGTCCCCTAGTCCTGACAGCATTAACTAGTCCACTGGTCCTGACAGCATTAACTAGTCCCCTAGTCCTGACAGCATTAACTAGTCCACTGGTCCTGACAGCATTAACTAGTCCCCTAGGCCTGACAGCATTAACTAGTCCCCTAGTCCTGACAGCATTAACTAGTCCACTAGTCCTGACAGCCCTAACCAGTAGTGTTGACTCGTTCTTACCGAACCGGTTTGTTTCTCTCGTTCGTCTCGTTCACCAGTCGATTCACCAGAAACTCGACTGAACGAACAAACGAGTTTCCGGTAGCACGGACTCCACTGAGTCTGACTGACTCAGCTGAGAACCGTGCAATGGAGTGCATTCCATGATGCCATTCACCGCTACCGGAAACCAGGCTGAACGAACAAACGATTGGCAAACGATTCCTCTTGGCGAACTGAATCACACCAACTGGGTCACGGAAACAAACCATCTAATCCACCACCACTAACCAGTGCACCCACAGCCAATGCTCTGCCCTTTATATATTCTGCACTCCTGTTTTAGGCAGAACATGGCACCAGTATGTGAGTGCATTGAATTTTGTGTTCTTCCTGTTTAAATAAATAAATCTAATCTAGTCTAACCGTGACCCCATCCGTAGCGCGCTACATCGGGACAAGTGGCGCGGTAGTTAGCAGCGGCAGGCTTTGAACTGAGAGTGAAGGGCCAATCATAGCAGCCCTTTGTGAGAGGAGAACGCTTAGAGGGGATGGAGGCTAATTATCCCGCCAGCAAGAGCAGCATGGAGGGGTGAGGAGGGGGGAGGAGGAGGATGAATGGGTGAGGAGGGCTATGTGTTTTAATATGTCTACTCTATTAAATATGAATGAGTGTTGCATCAAGGAGAGAGAGAGAGAGAGAGAGAGAGAGAGAGAGAGAGAGAGAGAGAGAGAGAGAGAGAGAGAGAGAGAGAGAGAGAGAGAGAGAGAGAGGAGAGAGAGAGAGAGAGAGAGAGAGAGAGAGAGAGAGGAGAGAGAGAGAGAGAGAGAGAGAGGAGAGAAGGAGAGAGAGAGAGAGAGAGAGAGGAGAGAGAGAGAGAGAGAGAGAGAGAGAGAGAGAGAGAGAAGAGAGAGAGAAGAGAGAGAAAGAAGACCAGAGAGAGAGAGAGAGAGAGAGAGAGAGAGAGAGAGAGAGAGAGAGAGAGAGAGAGAGAGAGAGAGAGAGAGAGAGAGAGAGAGAGAGAGAGAGAGAGAGAGAGGGAGAGAGGGAGAGAGAGACAGAGAGAGAGAGAGAGAGAGAGAGAGATGTATTGAAGAGTAGTACCGTGCACCCTCTCTACGTCAGACTGCAGGGGCTGAATTTAATCAATGTTTCAAATATCAAGAATGACAAACTCAGTGTGTGTGTGTGTGTGTGTGTGTGTGTGTGTGTGTGTGTGTGTGTGTGTGTGTGTGTGTGTGTGTGTGTTCACTACTATACGACCTTGTAATAAATCATAGCTTTCAGATCTCCAGGGAACAGAAAACAGCTCACCCTGCTAGCTCCAACAGCAATCACTGCTAGCTCCAGACACCAGCCCTGCTAGCTCAGAGGCTAACCCTGCTAGCTCCATACACCAGCCCTGCTAGCTCCATACACCAGCCCTGCTAGCTCAGAGGCTAACCCTGCTAGCTCCATACACCAGCCCTGCTAGCTCAGAGGCTAACCCTGCTAGCTCCGTACACCAGGCCTGCTAGCTCAGAGGCTAACCCTGCTAGCTCCGTACACCAGCCCTGCTAGCTCAGAGGCTAACCCTGCTAGCTCCATGTACCAGTCCTGCTAGCTCAGAGGCTAACCCTGCTAGCTCCATACACCAGCCCTGCTAGCTCAGAGGCTAACCCTGCTAGCTCCATACACCAGCCCTGCTAGCTCAGAGGCTAACCCTGCTAGCTCCATACACCAGCCCTGCTAGCTCAGAGGCTAACCCTGCTAACTCCATACACCAGCCCTGCTAGCTCAGAGGCTAACCCTGCTAGCTCCATACACCAGCCCTGCTAGCTCAGAGGCTAACCCTGCTAGCTCCGTACACCAGGCCTGCTAGCTCAGAGGCTAACCCTGCTAGCTCCGTACACCAGCCCTGCTAGCTCAGAGGCTAACCCTGCTAGCTCCATGTACCAGTCCTGCTAGCTCAGAGGCTAACCCTGCTAGCTCCATACACCAGCCCTGCTAGCTCAGAGGCTAACCCTGCTAGCTCCATACACCAGCCCTGCTAGCTCAGAGGCTAACCCTGCTAGCTCCATACACCAGCCCTGCTAGCTCAGAGGCTAACCCTGCTAACTCCATACACCAGCCCTGCTAGCTCAGAGGCTAACCCTGCTAGCTCCATACACCAGCCCTGCTAGCTCAGAGGCTAACCCTGCTAACTTGGACCCTGACATGGTTCACCACAGGGGGAGGAGGAGGAGGAGGAGGAGCAGTGGGGGGAGGAGGGGGAGCAGAGGGGGGAGCAGAGGGGGGAGGGGGGGAGCAGGGGGAGGGGGGAGGAGGAGGAGGAGAGGGGGGAGGAGGGGTAGCAGGAGGAGAGGAGGAGGGAGGGGAGTAGAGGGGTTAGAGCAGAGGGGGATAGGGGGAGCAGAGGGGGTAGGGGGAGGAGGAGGAGGAGAGGGGGGAGGAGGGGGAGGAGGAGGGGGGGGAGGGGGGGGGCAGAGGGGGGAGGAGGGGGAGGAGGGGGAGCAGGAGGAGGGGGAGGAGGAGCAGCCATGTTGTTACAACCCCTCCCAGATAACACTTGATGACTTAATGAGTTGAGCTGCACTTGACTCTTACAGGGTGTGCGTTTCTGTCAAAAGCACAGGATGGTATTTAGCCCCTAATCCAATTAATCGGCTGATGGTCGGCTGAATGATCTAATTAATCACTCAAACGAGTGTCATTTTTAATCGCAGAAACAAACAATACAGTCACCTCATTAAAACAAGCCCACACCGTTGATCAACGTGTGTGTGGGTGGGTGTGTGTAAACGGTAAATAGACAGTATATGCACACATTCACACGCAGCCAGCTGGTCAGGAGCAGTCAGGGGGGGGCGTCTGCCCAGGGACACCTCCACACTCTGGGGGTACGACCAGCGACCTTGGGGTTACCAGCCAGCCCAGAGATCACAGAAATATGAACTCCCAGTCCCACTGAACGCACACTGTAGCCAGACACACACCGGGGCAGGTGGCCCAGGGGGTGGAGCGCGTCCCTGAGCCAGACGCCGGGGAACAACAGAGCACAGAGCCTCGGGGAGGCCCACTCTGCTCTCCTACCTCCTACCTCCTCCTCTCTCCTCTCTCCTACCTCCTCCTCTCTCCTCTCTGACCTCCTAACTCCTCCTCTCCTCTCCTCCTCCTCTCTCTCCTCCTCCTCTCCTCCTCCTCCTCTCTCCCCTCTTCCTCCTCCTCCTCTCTCCTCTCCTCCTCCTGTCTCTACGGACTCCTACTCCTCCTCCCTCTCCTCCTCTCTCTCCTCCTCTCTCTCCTCCCCTCTTCCTCTTCCTCCTCCTCCTCCTCTCCTCTCCTCCTCCTCTCTCTCCTGACTCCTACTCCTCCTCCCTCTCCTCCTATACGTTGTGGTTCAGGCGATGCGACAAACTCAGTTAGATGCGCGTTTCTGTTGCTACCTAACCCTAACCGAGTCATGATGAAGAGCAGCTGGCGGTGCTTAAGGGGGCGGTGCTTAAGGGGGTGGTGCTTAAAGGAAGCGGTGCTTAAGGGGGCGGTGCTTAAGGGGGCAGTGCTTAACGGGGCGGTGCTTAAGGGGGTGGTGCTTAAAGGGGGCGGTGCTTAAGGGGACAGTGTTAAAGGGGGTGGTGCTTAAGGGGGCGGTGCTTAAGGGGGCGGTGCTTCAGGGGGTGGTGCTTAAAGTGGAAATGAAGCAATCAAATAAAACAGATGTCTATAGCACTAGTTAAATATTTAAATATATCATAAATATAAATAAAGTCTGAAATATGACCCATTATTCAGAATAAAGCACAAACAGGTTGCATTAATTATAATGTTTTCTGACCTGTGCGCCGCCATCTTTGTTTTCAGAATACGTTAACGTCACGAGAATGGTTGGTAACATTCTATGATGTAGCGGCTCATAGCATCACAGGTAGCTTACTGCCTCGACACAATGGATATGGACGAATGGGATAGACCCACCAATGAGGGCAAAGCCATCCAACTGCCTTTGCTTTTGAGCCAGTAAGAGCAGTGGGAGTTTTAGTGCCCCCAACAGAGCCTGACGATGGAGGAGAAATAGATGAAGGAGAGAGAGATGTGTGTATATATATATATATATTATATATATATATATATACACACACACCGTATTTTCCACACTTTAAGGCACACCGGATTATAAGGTGCACCTTCAATGAATGGCCTATTTTGTAACTTTTTTCATGTATAGGGCGCACCGGATTATAAGGCGCATAGAATAGAAGATACTGCAGTCAAACGTTTGACTGGAGTTGCGTTATGCATCGACTAGATGGAGCTGTGCTAAATGTCAACAAAACAGTCAGATAAACGATGTTCAAACGTTAATGTGCATATTAACAATATCTCCCAGCCTTGTTCAGTTGTAAACACGTAAAAGAAACAGTCTGATACCGCTATTTCAAACGTCAGTGCATAACTCAACATTGTTCAGTTACATATAACACGTAAAGATCACTTTTTCAGTTCATTCCCCGTCCACGAATCCCTCGAATTCTCCTTCTTCAGTGTCCGAATTCAACAGTTGGGCGAGTACGGCATCCAGCATGGCTCCCTCTCGTCGTTATCCGAGTGTCGCTGCTGCTGCCTGGCAGTGCAGTGATTATTCCTGCCTTCGTGAAAGCTCGGGCCACAGTTGAGACTGATGTATCAGCCCAGGCGTCCACGATCCATTGGCAGATAGTGGCGTAAGTCGCCCGGCGCGGTCTCCCCGTCTTGGTGAACGTGTATTCGCCTTCTAATGTCCCGTCCCCACGAAGCCCATTTTTTGGTGAAACAGCAAGTCTTGTGCGTTTCGGCCGACCGTCCAGACGGCGCCGGCGAATCCGGTGCCCGAAACCGCACGTTTCTGAAACCACCCTCGGAGGTGGTTTCAGATCCATCCGGACCTTTGCGGTTTAGTGTTAGGATTCGTGTGTACGCCTGAAACGCAAAAGATTATGGCATTAGCCCCCCACCAGCTGGGGGACGTCAGAGTTGCGTTTATGAATGTTTTATTTATTATTTTATTTGTATTATTTTTGTAGCTTTAAATAAAGCCCCTTGATAAATGTAATTACTAACTGTACATTAAAAAAGTATTTCTGCTCAATTTGAAAGGTTGAATCTCCTCGTGACTGAATGTTTGTATGCAGAGCGCAGGCTTGATGCGCTCCAGCGCCTTGAGTATTTACTACAATGTTTCTACAGCTCGATGCGGTTTGACTCCGTCTTTACGGCGACATCCCTGAACCCTGGCTCCGTGTGGACGGGGCCTAAGTGTTCGTGTGTTCGCCATATAGGCTATAAAGCGCTTTGGATTATATAGGCGAACTGGGTCTTTTTTTTGAGAAAATTAAAAGGCTTTTTGGTGCTGGCAGCAGCTGGGGCTATCCACGCTGTTTGGTTCATTTCATATGATAAGGTATATTGTCGTGGCCATTTGGTGTGCACATGAATATGTGACAATAGTGCAACCGACGGTGTTTGCAATGGATTATTTCCGATTAAAATGGATTTAGTTTGGCGATGGATTAGAAATTATCAAAAAGCATTGGAAGCGAGCTAGTCCTGGCAACAAGACATATTTCAATATCTTATCTCTAACAGTGAGTGTACTCATTTCTCTGTTTCTCTAGAAGCTAAGTTTACCTCTGGTTCCTCTGCCTGGCAAGCGCGTTTCTGCGCTCTTTCTCTGCGCATAAGAGCAGCGCCCGGGTCCGATGTGACAGGTCTGTCCGTGTCTCCAGCACTAGCCACCACAATTAAAAATTGTTGGTCGCTCCATACTCTCTGGCCTGGTCCCATTGGGGGGCTGAGGCGTTTCAATGCAATAACCATCTTCAGAGCAGTTTAGGCTTCTTGATAGGAATGAACTATTTTACCGCTCTCTTTTACCTGATAATACTCATTTGAACAGCCAGGGGCAATACAAAATGACCCCCCTGTTCTTCCTCCAAGATTTGACATGTGTACTTGAAAGCGCCAACCATTCTGATGACGTAGCGCCTGCTTTTTTAAAACATGGCCGCGCCCTAGTGACGAAAGTCGTTATCAACATGTCATTTATCAACATGTCATTTATCAACATGTCATTTATCAACATGTCATTTATCAACATGTCATTTATCAACATGTCATTTATCAACATGTCATTTATCAACATGTCATTTATCAACATGTCATTTATCAACATGTCATTTATCAACATGTTATTTTCCAGTGAAACTACTTGAATTTCAGGTTTAATGAAAATCCATGGATTTTCAAAAATGAAAAAGCAACCAAAAATGGTCCCAGTTCTCATCGCTTCATTTGCACTTTAAAGGAAGCGCCGCTTAAGGGGGCGGT
Organism: Melanogrammus aeglefinus; assembly: GCA_900291075.1. Classification (NCBI taxonomy): domain Eukaryota; kingdom Metazoa; phylum Chordata; class Actinopteri; order Gadiformes; family Gadidae; genus Melanogrammus; species Melanogrammus aeglefinus. The sequence continues at coordinate 13,863 of OLKM01004357.1, read as the reverse complement.
GCTTAAGGGGCTGGTGTTAAAGAGGGCGGTGCTTAAGGGGGCGGTGCTTAAGGGGGTGGTGCTTAAGGGGGTGGTGCTTAAAGAGGGTGGTGCTTAAGGGGGCAGTGTTAAAGGGGGTGGTGCTTAAAGAGGGCGATGCTTAAAGTGGGCGGTGCTTAAAGGGGGCGGTGCTTAAGGGGGTGGTGCTTAGGGGGCGGTATTAAGGGGGCGGTGCTTAATGGGGCGGTGCTTAAGGGGGCGGTGCTTATAGTGGGCGGTGTTAAATGGGACGGTGTTAATGGGGGCGGGACCAGGAGGGGGTGGGGTTAGGACCCCTGGGTTGTTGTGCTTAAAGGTTCTCATGATTAAAGTTACGGTTCAGTTTTAAGACAGAAGTTCTCATTAGGTTGGGTCGAACTCAGCAGAAGCCTCCCCTCCCTCCCCCTCCCTTCCCCTCCTCCCCCTCCCTCCCCCTCCTCCCAGTGAAGTGAGTCCATCAGGACGACTCAGCGTCCGTCGCACTGCTCCGAGCGCAGCCCTTTACACGTTTCAGTAGTTTAATATCAATATGTTCTCGTAAGTCACTCTGGGTAAGAGCTTCTGCTGACGCTGATAAAAGAGGAAGACATAAAGCAGACCACAGCACTGCGGACAACACTACAAGGAGCCTCTAGCCCCTCCCCCTCACCTGTAGCCCCGCCCCTCTCTAGGCCCCGCCCCCTTAGGCCACGCCCCTCACCTGGGCCTCGTCCTCACCTGGGCCTCGTTGTCCTTGGGCGCAGCAGCCCTCTTGTTGCCGCGCGCCCGCACCACTACTAGGCCCCCCCGTCTAGCCGACCGACCCCCTCTAGGCCCCGCCCTCAGCTGGGCCTCTTGTCCTTCAGTCAGCCTCTTGGTGCGTGCCCCCGCCCCTCTAGGCCTCGCCCCCTAGGCCCCGCCCCTCTAGGCCCCGCCCCTCACCTGGGCCTCGTTGTCCTTCAGCAGCCTCTTGGTGCGTGCCCCGCCCCTCTAGGCCTCGCCCCCTGGGCCCCGCCCCTCTAGGCCCCGCCCCTCACCTGGGCCTCGTTGTCCTTCAGCAGTCTCTTGGTGCGCGCCCCGCCCGGGTCGTCCGTCACGTTGAGGATGACCACGCTCTTCTTCTCCCAGCCGATGAAGGAGCCGTCCGTCAGCCCCTCCACCATGGCCAGGAAGTCCTCGTAGCCGTGGTGACGCGTGGTGACCACCGAGAAGGAGGTCCAGTCGTACTCCTCCAGCACCTCGAAGATCACATCCAGCTGCATGGAGGTGGAGCAGGTGAACTGCAGATATATGGACCCGCTCTCCTGGGGGGAGGGGGAGGAGCAGGAGGGGGAGAGGGGGAGGCAACGTCGGGGAGTAGGGAGAGAAAGGAGGAGAGGTAAGGACAGGAGAGAGGGAGGAATGCTCCTCACCCTAGAGCCGAACATAACCACCTGGAGGAGCTCTTACTGTGAAACTCTACCAGCTCCACAGTCCATGCTCTTACTCTGAAACCCTACCTGCTCTACAGTACGCGCTCTTACTGTGAAACCCTACCTGCTCTACAGTACGCGCTCTTACTGTGAAACCCTACCTGCTCTACAGTACGTGCTCTTACTCTGAAACCCTACCTGCTCTACAGTACGCGCTCTTACTGTGAAACCCTACCTGCTCTACAGTACGCGCTCTTACTCTGAAACCCTACCTGCTCTACAGTACGCGCTCTTACTCTGAAACCCTACCTGCTCTACAGTACGCGCTCTTACTGTGAAACCCTACCTGCTCTACAGTACGCGCTCTTACTGTGAAACCCTACCAGCTCCACAGTACGCGCTCTTACTGTGAAACCCTACCTGCTCCACAGTCCACGCTCTTACTGTGAAACCCTACCTGTTGTTGTGTTCATGTATACATGATGTACTTCATGAATTACATCATAAAGTACTTCATGATGTACTTCATGATGTACTTTATGATGTACTTTATGATGTACTTCATGATGTACTGCCTAATTTACTTCACATGTACATGATGTACTTCATGAAGTACTGCCTAATGTACTTCATGTACTACATGTACTTCATGGTGTAATGCCTGATGTACAATGTACTGTCTTTTATGAAGTACCAGATACACTGGATAGATGGAGATATGTAGTTTATGCTGGGTTTATGTAGTACTCACAGTACAGTATGTACCACTCTATATTTTACTGTATATTGTACTTGGTAGAGTATGCACTACTCTATATTGTACTAGGTACAGTATGTACACTCTATATTTTACTGTATATTGTACTTGGTAGAGTATGCAGTACTCTCTATTGTACTAGGTAGAGTACGCACTACTCTACATTGTACTGGGTAGAGTATGCACTACTCTATATTGTACTGTATATTGTGTGTACCCTTTATCCCTTTTCTTTTGTTATGTTTTTGTATTATTGCTATATCATTATTGCGGTACTATTTTGTAGTAGTTTGATTGTGTCAACAGGAAGTAGACGCGTGCGTCCATCTTACCTGGGACTCCCTCCCCAGACTGGCCCCGCCCCCCACGGCTACCACGGGAACGCCCGTCTGGGCGGAGACAAACTCCAACAGGGGGGCCAGGGGGGCGCGGTTTGGGGGTGGCGGCCTCTCCTCCTCGAACACCAAACCCTGAAGAGGAAATGACAGGAGGGGTTCACGCACGCACACGCACAAACACACACACACACGCACAGTTAAAGATGACCAGATATTATTATACACAACCTCATATTTAAAGATGAGCCCATAAAGTTAAATATGGTTAATAAATAAAAACACCAACATGGTGTCTTCAGTTAGTGCTGTGTGAGGTACGTTCTTCACTTGGACTCCGTGCACAGAGCACTTATGCTAAGCTGTGTTGAAACTCAAATCTCGGAAAAGACCAGGGACAGGTTCCTTGGGCCCCGGGGCCTCAAACTGTCAAAAACCGCTCTCAATCGCTCCTCAAACCAACAGAAGATCAGAGATAAACCTTCTGGTTCAACGGGGAGGAAGAAAAATGTTTGTGAGTGTCACACATTTCTGATGTCGTCTCAACGTCTTCAAAAGAGCAAATAGGTTGCTATTTATAAATGCTCTCCTCACAATTGTCTGCTCCTTCAAAAACCCAATAAACAGAGTAAAAAAACAACACAACAAAAACAAGGCATCATTCCTAGTTCTGTGTGTCCCATCCAAAACCCCCTAGACGTCCCTGTACACAGCAGTACACAGTACTGCAGTACTGTGTACAATATGGCTAATGTACCATGAACTTTATCAGGGACCATATGATGTACATTCACGGTGGTTTAGTGGTGCATGTCTTCAGTCCTGGTACAATATGGATATTGGAGCTAACAGGAACAATCCCCACACCACTTTAATGTGCAGGAGACCACAGGGGCAGAAAAAAAGAGAAATCAATGAAAGCCTAAATAATAGCACCCTAAGAGTGCCTAACCCTAACCCTAACTAAACCAGCTACAGATTTTGAAGAGGACGGTCAATAACGATTACAAAATGTCCCCCGGTATGAGAAGGCCTTATTCTACATCAGACAAGTTCTATTAAGTGTGCAACCCCGGAAGGTGTCCCCCACACCTGTCTATAACACATACACCATGGTGTCAACATTGTTTACCTGCATAGCTAACATGTTTACCTGTAGGGATAACATGTTTACCTGTAGGGGCGTGGTCTTTACCTGTAGGGATAACATGTTTACCTGTAGGGGCATGGTCTTTACCTGTAGGGGCGTGGTCTTTTCCTGTAGGGGCGTGGTCTTTACCTGTAGGTTTACCTGTAGAGGCGTGGTCTTTACCTGTAGGGGCGTGGTCTTTACCTGTAGGTTTACCTGTAGGGGCATAGTCTTTACCTGTAGGGGTGTGGTCTTTACCTGTAGGGGCGTGGTCTTTACCTGTAGGTTTACCTGTAGGGGCGTGGTCTTAACCTGTAGGGGTGTGGTCTTTACCTGTAGGGGGGTGGTCTTTACCTGTAGGGGCGTGGTCTTTACCTCTAGGTTTACCTGTAGGGGGGTGATCTTTACCTGTAGAGGTGTGGTCTTTACCTGTAGGGGCGTGGTCTTTACCTGTAGGCAGGGTTCAAAATTAGCGGTCGCCAGTCGCCAGTGGCGACTAACTTTGAACCTTTGGCGAGTGAAGGAAGCCGGCTAACCGGCCACTCTGGCGAGTGAAAAAAAATAGTGTCCGGTCAAACTACTTTGATGTTCCTCCCGCCCCGGCTGTGACGCTTGGGTTGTGCGCCGATGTCGTGCAGATCTTCAAGCTCACAACATGCTGTAAAGCAAGGATTTGTGAGCTTGTAGATCTGCGATCCGCCATTTTCTCTGTTAGTCCCGCCCCGTATCCATGGAGACCGAGACGCGATTTGTGTTCAGCTCCGACAAGCGGTAAAGGAGAGGAGAAACAAACAACAGAAAAGAGGCCATAAGGCCAGCGGCGCCTAACTGTTTCCCCGGTCGAAAATGTGGAGGCACATTCCGGGAGTGTGTGTCAACCCTCACAATCCCCGAGAATGGAAAAAAAACAACCAGGCTAATCACCGTAACGACGTAGCGACCACCGCCGAGACTGCTGTGAGTTACGCTAGAAAGTTCAACCAGAGATGGTTCACGACAGAATCAGGCCAACAAAGAGAAGTAAAGTGAAGTAAAGTTGATTCGTTGATTTATCTGCTTTAACAATGCAAGTTAATACATTAAATGTTAATATTTTTAAGCAAAGAAAGTATGTTTTATAAATAAACCTTTAAGGAAAAAAAAGGCAAATTTGACTCATTCCCTTATTCCACACAATAATATGCTAATATCGCTATGATATGTGTTAAAAATGCTTATGAGTGTATTATAACAGTTAAACACATTTAAAAATATACAATACACGATGAAAATTATACAAAACAGCTATACATAATTTTTGGCCAGTAAATTTTTTTTCTGGCCAGTAGATTTTTAAAGCTCACTAGCCAGTTGGCCAGTGAGCAAAAAAGTTAAGTTTGAACCCTGCCTGTAGGGGCGTAGTTTTTACCTGTAGGGGCGTGGTCTTTACCTGTAGGTTTACCTGTAGAGGGTGTGGTCTTTACCTGTAGGGGCGTAGTCTTTACCTGTAGATTTACCTGTAGGGGCGTGGTCTTTACCTGTAGATTTACCTGTAGGGGCGTGGTCTTTACCTGTAGAGGCGTGGTCTTTACCTGTAGGGGGGTGGTCTTTAACTGTAGGGGCGTGGTTTTTACCTGTAGGGCATGGTCTTTACCTGTAGGTTTACCTGTAGGGGCGTGGTCATTACCTGTAGGGGTGTGGTCTTTACCTGTAGGTTTACCTGTAGGGGCATGGTCTTTACCTGTAGAGGCGTGGTCTTTACCTGTAGGGGCGTGGTCTTAACCTGTAGAGGCGTGGTCTTAACCTGTAGGGGCGTGGTCTTTACCTGTAGGTTTACCTGTAGGGGTGTGGTCTTTACCTGTAGGAGTGTGGTGTTTACCTGTAGGGGCGTGGTCTTTACCTGTAGGTTTACCTGTAGGAGCGTTGTCTTTACCTGTAGGGGCGTGGTCTTTACCTGTAGGGGCGTGGTCTTTATCTCTAGGGGCGTGGTCTTTACCTCTAGGGGCGTGGTCTTTACCTCTAGGGGCGTGGTATTTACCTGTAGGGGGTGGTCTTTACCTGTAGAGGCGTGGTCTTTACCTGTAGGGGCGTGGTCTTTACCTGTAGGGGCGTGGTATTTACCTGTAAGTTTACCTGTAGGGGCGTGGTCTTTATCTGTAGGGGTGTGGTCTTTACCTGTAGGTTTACCTGTAGGGGCGCGGTCTTTACCTCGAGGTTTACCTGTAGGGGCGTGGTCTGTACCTGTAGGGGTGTGGTCGTTACCTGTAGGGGCGTGGTCTTTACCTGTAGGGGTGTGGTCTTTACCTGTAGGGGTGTGGTCTTTAACTGTAGGGGCGTGGTCTTTACCTGTAGGGGTGTGGTCTTTACCTGTAGGGGCGTAGTCTTTACCTGTAGGGGTGTGGTCTTTACCTGTAGGGGCGTAGTCTTTACCTGTAGGGGCGTAGTCTTTACCTGTAGGGGCGTGGTCTTTACCTGTAGGGGCGTAGTCTTTACCTGTAGGGGTGTGGTCTTTACCTGTAGGGGTGTGGTCTTTACCTGTAGGGGTGTGGTCTTTACCTGTAGGGGCGTAGTCTTTACCTGTAGGGGCGTGGTCTTTACCTGTAGGGGCGTGGTCTTTACCTGTAGGGGCGTGGTCTTTACCTGTAGGGGCGTGGTCTTTTCCTGTAGAGGCGTGGTCTTTACCTGTAGGGGTGTGGTGGCCAGCAGCTCACACAGCTGCAGCAGCAGGCTCCCCGGGCTGCTCTCGTTGACCGC